>BHFT01000278.1:0-14003 GCA_004320025.1 Laticauda laticaudata
ACTAAAGAGTCTAAGTATTTCTTTCCTGGATTTTGAATCTGCCTCTGGCACAGAGCACTCCTCAGAGCTTTCCCCAGACTCCAGGACTGGCCCATGTTCCTCCCCAACCTCCTCATTGTCCGAGTCTGCCACCAGCTCCACTGGCTGCTGGCAGGTCACAACAGCAGCATCCCAATGGTCTCGTGATCAAAATTCAAACACTTGGCAACTGGCTCCTATTTATGATGATCGCAGTGTCCCCTCGTCAAATGATCCCCTTTCACAACCTTCTGACCAAACAAAGTCAACGGGGAAGCCGGATTCACTTAACGACCCTGTCACTAAGTTAATACCTGTGGCGATCCACTTAACAATTGTGGGAGGAAAGGTTTTAAATTGGGGCAAAATTCACTAAACAATTGTCCCTCTTAGCAAGAGAAGCCTTGGGCTCAATTGGAGTCATAAGTCAAGAACTACCTGTACATAATTTTTTTAAATAATCGTATAAAGTATTATTTATAACTGCCTATAAATAAAAGCAATTTATGCAGGCCAGACAGGGACAATCAAAGGGCCGAAAATGGCCTGGGGCCATAAAATGCCCATGTCTGTCCATGGTCAACAGTTAAGGGGCTGCCACAAAGAGGAGAGGGTCAACTTATTTTCTAAAGCACCAGAAGGCAGGACAAGAAGCAACGGATGGAAACTCAGCAATCTGGAATTAAAGAGAAACTTCCTAAAAGTGAGAACAATTAATCAGTGGAACAGCCTCCAGAAGTTGTGAATGCACTGACACTGGAAGTTTTCAAGAAAAGACTCTACAACCATTTCTCTGAAATGATATACAGTTTGCTGCCTGAGCAGCAGAGGGTAGACTAGAAGACCTCCAAGGTCCCTTCCAACTCTGTTATCCTATCCTATCCTATCCTATCAAGGATTATATTTTGGTTTCTATTCTCTCTCCTCTCCTCTCCTCTCCTCTCTCCTACCCTACCATACCCTATCCTTGGTTCTATCTTGGATTCTATTTTTTCTCTTCTCTTCTCTTCTCTTCTCTTCTCTTCTCTTCTCTTCTCTTCTCTTCTCTTCTCTTCTCTTCTCTTNTCTTCTCTTCTCTTCTCTTCTCTTCTCTTCTCTTCTCTTCTCTTCTCTTCTCTTCTCTTCCCTTCCCTTCCCTCCTCTCCTCCTCTCTTCTCCCCTTCCCTCTCGTATCCTTGGTTCTATCTTGGATTGTATTTTTTCTTCTCTCTTCTCTTCTCTCTCCTTTCTCTTCTCCTCTCTCTTCTCCTCTCCTCTCCTTTTGTAGATTTTCTGTATAACAATGGGGTTGTTTTCAGGCTATGGGCTAAAATACTTGGGGTTGTGTGTGGCAAACCTCACACCAAGGGTGTCTTCCAACTTGTTGGTGCAAATGAGATGATTGCTCATCCCACAGAGGGTCTGAGATAATCAAACTCCCCCCCCCACACCATGGGCTTGTCTGTCCAGCAGGCTCCTGCCCAAGGACTCTTTTGACTTGGCTATTTGCAGTTAATTGCCTACAAGGATGCTACTTATCTTAGGCAGCCCTAGAGGGAGAGAGGGGTGATGGAGATGGTTGCCTAGCAGCAGCCAATGGTGTGCAGTTCTTTTCCTCCTAGAAGGACCAAGGATGCTGCAGAAAAGCATAAGCCGTGATGAAAAGATGGGGACTCAGTTCCTTTCTGAAGAAAGACCAAAGTCGTTTGGCCTTTATTTGCCAAGAGACAGAAAACAGAGCAAGGGGCAGACTTAAAGATTGGGAGATTATCAAATTATAAACCATGCTGGGTTGTATGAAAAGGAGGAGATGCTTTTCTTTTCTCTCTGCAGACAAAACCAATCATGTGCAACTTGTGAAGCGGCTCAGAGAAAGACCTAGTGAGATATATTCTTCACCCCAAAATTAAACTCGGTTTGTGCTAACCTTGCTTTGTGTGATATGTAGAATTATACCTGTGAAAATATAAAGCAATGGTAACGCCATTTTTAACCTCTGTGTTAACCTAAGATTATTTACTGTAATATTATGTAAGAATTCTCTATTGTTTTGTATAAAGGTTATATATTTGGCAAGTTCTGCTGTCCAGCGTCTTGTTAATGGTGGAGATTACTGGAAATGGAAACAGGGAAACAGGATGAGGAAACAGATGTTATGCCATAGTATTAGGGGGTGTTGCATAGCTAAATATGTAGCTGGGTAGATTGTGAACCTGGAAAGGGGCAGAGACTGTATATTTGAACCTGTATATAAACCCCAGCCTTCCTGGGAACCATGTCTTCTGCCCATGAGCAGAATTCCCTTTTTGGCAAAAGCTTCAGTAATAAAGCTCTTATATATTGTTCAGTATCTCCAGAATACCTTACAATTGATTTTTATCACACTTTGTTTTTATTTTGTGGCGTGCAAAACACTTCCAAGTAAGGGTTCAGTCTCTTGTGAGGATGTTAAATAAGGGGGGGCATTCATTTATTGGAGTGAGATTTATTATGGCTGCCCCAACTTATTTGCAGTGACTCCGGATGATTAACAGAAAATAAAACCCCAATACAAAACCCTATTGCAGGTGGTCCTCAACTTATGACACAATTGAGTCCAAAATTTCTGTTGTTAAGAGAGGTATTTCTTAAGTGAATTTGCTCTGTTTTTTAAGACCTTCTGCCACAGTTGTTTAGTGAATCACTGCCATCATTAAGTTAGTAACAAGGTTGTGAAGTAAATCTGGGCTTCCCATTGCTTGTCAGAATTTCACAAAAGGGAAACAATTGCAACTGCATAAATACAAAGTCAGTTGCCAAGTGTCTGGATTTTGATCACATGACCATGGGGATGCTTAAAATGGTCATAAGTGTGAAAAATGGTCCTAAGTCACTTTATTCAGTACCATTGTAACTTTGACAGTCACTAAATGGAATGATTGTAAGTGAGGACTACTTGTAGTTGCGGGGTGGGCTTCAAAAGTATCAGCAACCCGGTTTTCTTCTGGTTGCTGAGTGGGCATGGCCATGGTGGGCGTGGCCTAGTCAGCCTCCTGTACCATGGGGGTAGGGGGGGGACATTTTCACCTTCCCTGGGCTCCGGAGGCTTTTGGGAGGGCGAAAACGGCCCTCTGGAGGCTAGAACTTCTGAGAGGCCCAGTTTTTCTCCCTACACGGGCTCCGGAGGCTTCCTTTGGGCCACCAGGAGGGTGAAAATGGCCTCCCCCGGGCTCTGGAGGCCATTTGGGGACTCTGGAGAGGGGAAGGGAGGGGTGGTCGGGGACAGCTAGAGGTAGGATTTGCCAGTTCACTGAACCACCATAAAACTAGCTACAAGTTCACCCAAACCAGTGGCAGCCCACCCCTGCCCGTAACCTCTCCATCCCTCTGGTGACAACAATCAGACCCAAGCACTTGATGGCCTCTGAATCATCCCAGGCCTGTCAGCAAAGTCTCATCTTCAGGACTGTTCAAACGAGTGTTAAAGTGGGAGCCAATTTATCCCCACCGGGATGATGTTTCTCAGGGAGGGAGCCATCACAGAGAAGGCCCACCAGATGGAACTCTGTAGGAAGCCCCTCCCTTCCCCAGGATCAAGATATTCTATATAGGATATTAAAAGAGGCAGGATATAACATTTCCCCTAAAGGAGAAGAGGAGAAAAAAAAAAATCCTTAACAAAGGCAGAAAGCAACNAAAAAAAAAAAATCCTTAACAAAGGCAGAAAGCAACCCCGGTCCTTCTGCCAGGGGTGGGCTGCTTCCGGTTCTCAATGGTTTGGGCGAACCAGATGCTAATTTTACATCTGGTTCGCCAAACTGGTAGTTCTGACGACTAGCTGGCCGCACCCACCCCATCCCATCCCTCCCAGGAGTCTCCATGCAACCCGTTTTGGATCCCAGATAAGTGTAGGCCCTGCACAAAGGTTCAAGAAGGGTGAAAAACCAGCCTCCCAGAGGCTCTGGAAGGTCAGAAACGGGCCCATTTCCAGCCTCCAGAGAGCCGGGGGAGGGAGGATATAGGCCTCCCGGAGGCTTGAGGAAAGGGAAGGCGAAAAATGGGCCTCCCGGAAGAAACAGGCCGTTTCCAGCCACTAGAGAGCCTCTGGAGATGACTAGGCCCTGCCGACTATGGCCACGCCCACCCAGAAACCAGGCAGAGAACCGGTTGCCAAATTTTTTGAAGCCCATCCCGCCTTCTGCTACAGGCAAACAGCCTCAAGCAGAAATCTGAAGAGGCTAGGCTTTATGCATGCATATTTGTATATCCATTAATAAAGCCAGGCCACTCTATTCATAGACAGAGAGCAGCCAGCAGCTCCCAATAAGCAGCACAATAGGTAAGGAGCCGTATCTGACAAGATTAACTCAAACAAACAAAACATCCAGGATTTGCATTTCTTCTTTTTGCCTGAAGAGCCAGTCATGACCTCTACATGACCCTACAGGAATCTGGCAACAGCCATTAAAATATTAAAGGATACATTCTTGCATAGGAACAAGCATCTCAATCACAATATTGTTATAAAAGCCCCTCTACTCTCCTCCCCAATTTGTCAGCCACTCCAGAAACATGCTGCTGTCACTGTTGTTTCTGGCGACCAAATAAATGGAGACTTCTTTTCCGAATGCAGCCTGCCTCCAGTTTATTTCTCCTGTATCTTTCTTTCTCCCAGCTTGGAATAAGAGCTGGACCAGATTTTACTTCCAACACCTCCTTAAAAGAGGAGGCCCATAACATGATGGGTCGGGTAGATATAACTGGGGAAAGATGGTCCTTCAAATAAATTGGCTGCAAGCCATGGAGGGCTTTGAAGGTGACCACCAGTGCCTTGAAATAGACCTGGAAGCTAATCAGCAACCAACACAGCTCCCGCAAGAGAGGTGACACCATTTGCACAAAACCATGCAAGCCACCACATTTGGAACTAACCTAAGCTTCTGGATACTTTTCAAGAATAGCCCCAAGCAGAGTGCATTGTTAATTCAGGAACTATCTAAAGGAGGGTTTCAGTCTTGGGTGAACCACAGCTGAGTAGTCACAACAGGCCTAGACAACCTTATGATTCAGGGGGAAAAAATGGAAACTTGTCCAGGAAGGCATAATAAAGCCTGGCTGCTTGAGTGTGTATGATTTTCCCTCTTGTCTTACAACATTGGCCAAATCTATTGCTTTGGCAAGGAGAGGAGGCTAATCTATTCTAATGCATGCTAATTAAAGCTGAACTGCAAGCTCCATAAATAACCAAGCTCAGACAGCAGAACCTCTATCCGCCCTGTTCCTTCTTCCTTGTGCCTTATTATCTCTCCTCCCAGATGGGATGCTGTCGCTTGTCACAAAGTTATTATTTTAATACTGTGTTTCCCTGAAAATACAACCTACCCTGAAAGTAAGCCCTAGCTTGATTTTTACATGTGTGCCCAATGTAAGCCCTATTCCCAAAATAAACCCTACTTAAGATCAGGGTGCAAAGGTGAAAATTAAACTAGAATAGGGATGGGTGGTGGTGGAGCTGCCCTACTACCTACCTTCGGACAATTGCACCCAGGCTTTGCAGACCCTGACACCTGCCTTGCCAGCCCATTTTTTCTGCAGCCAGAAAGGCTGGCAAGGCTTCCCTAAAGGCCTCTGTAGCTGATAACAAAGTTCTGGATCGATCCAGAAGGTTGCAGAGGCCTTCAGGAAAGCCTTGCTGGAAAAGAATAAGGAGTTCCTGAAGGCCTCTGAGAGTGAAAAGGAGGCAAGGGGCGACGCACACAAGCGAGGTGAGTCAGTGGATAACATCCCCGCAAAATAAGACCAGGTGCCTTTTTTAGTGGCAAACATATATAAGACAGGGCCTTATTTTCAGGAAAACACAGGTAAGAGTACAGATATGCCCAAGTATTCTTGTATTGGACATTTCAAAGCTTTTCCCCCCCATAAAGGCAAAATTGGAGGCTCATCTACACAATGAGCTAAGACAGTGTTTTTCAAAGCTGGCTACTTTAAGTAGGATGGACTACAACTCCCAGAATTCTCCAGCCAGGAAGCTGCTTTTGGTTTAAACAGAACAAAAGATTTGTTTATTCAGCTTCAGACTGTTTTTCTTTATTTACTTGGATCCCATCTTTTATTATTTTTTACGAATGACTCAGTCCATGAACATATCCGACACTTTCCTCCTACTTTCTTTCCCACATCAACAACAACCCTGTGAGGAAGGTTGGACTGAGAGAAAGGACTTGTTCTGACCAAGGCTTCCTGAGACCATAATTAAGCATTCGCTTAATCCAAACAACTCTTGTTTTATTTCAACGCTGGGAATTATGTTCATTCCCAGCCCGTAATGAGTCCCAAACAGTTTCTCGAGATAAGCACCCACCTTTCTCTCCTTTGAATAGCTGCCAACAACTACAGTGCCAAATGAACTGTATAAAGCCAAATGGAGTACAAAGTCCACACAAAGCTTCAAGGTTGAATCCAAACAGAACGAACAACATTGCTTCCTGCAAAGGACGAACCAGGCCGAACTGGTAGAATACCCCCACTGCACCTGCCCGGCTGGGCTCCCATACTCATTTTTATCCTCTGCTTTTGAAGCTTAGCTTCTTTGTGTGGCATAGCAGAACGCCGTGTGGCAGCTGCTGAAGTGACCGGAAGAGTGCAGGCTTGCCGGAGGTGAGTTGGAATGCTTCTGCACCTGCATGCATGCAAAATGCGTCCACACATGCAAAGCGTGCCCACCGAGCTACACCCACTGAACCAGTGTTAAAAATATTTGAATCCCACCACTGCTGAGGATGAACTCCGGCACAAGTTCAAAAGCTCAGAAGACTAAGCCTCTGGTTCCGGTGACTGACCCAGATTGGATCCTGTGCTAGAGTTGTTATGATCCCACTGTGTTTTTCTCATCTGTCCCCCATAATCCTTTTACTTGTTGGTGTGCAAACTGTGGTGACAGGCTTGCTACGATTTGCTCCTTTCTGATGGTTTTAATTGTGCTGCGTTGAGCAAACTATACAGGAGGGAGGTTAAATTAATTGGCTCTTGTTTCACAAACTGAAACGTTATCCAGAAGCCGGATTAGTATTATAGTTCAGAAAAATCAAAACAATTAAAGGCCCAGCTGTATGTACTGACAGATACAGATGATGATGGAGCCAGTTTTTCTAATCCATGGAGAACTCACTGCTGGAGGGGAAAACTAACAGACCTACAAAAGTATTGGAACTATCAGCTGATATTTATTTATAAATTGGTATCCTACATTATTTTTTATAAATAACTCAATGTAATGAGCATACCTAATACTTCTTCCTTCTTCTACTTTCCCCACAACAACAACCATGTGAGGTAGGTTGGGTTAAGAGAGAGTGACTGACCCAAAGTCACCCAGCTGGCTTTCAGGCCTAAGGCAGGACTAGAACTCACCGTCTCCTGGTGATTGGCTCAAAGTCACCCAGCTGGCATTCATGCTTAAGGCAGGACTACAACTCTCTGTCTCCTGGTGATTGGCCCAAAGTGTGATGACCCGGGATGTAGCACAAAAGTAACAAAGTAACAAAGTAAATAAATTCCCTTTAATGCCTCCAACTTGGCACCCAATGCCCAATTATCCTCAGCAGGAGAGCAAACTCTTCCAAAAACAGTCTACAAAGGGAGAAAATGTAATCTGAACCCAAAGTACAAATCAAGCAGAAATTAAAAAAAACAAAAAACCACAAACCACGCTGAAGTAATTAACATGACAGACCAGGATAATAACTTGCAGATTTCCAAAAATTAACAAGGAACACACAGTTGGGAGGATGCCAAAACCTGGATAAGACTCAACAAAGATAATGTACGCTTTGCTTCCAGCAACTTTGCCATGCGCAGTTTGTCCTTTTAAACAATCTTCCCAGATACAGCCCATGAAGGGGATCAGGGCCCTTTCCTCCCCCGTAAACCATGTTGCTCCCTTATCCATTCCTCCCTGTATGCCCTAGGATGAAGAGGGGGTGTGCCGGGGTCTTCCTCTGAATGCCCAGCCAGCCTGTACCCTTCCCCAGTTTCCTCCACAACCTCCGGAGCCACACTCCCACTCCCTGTCAGCTGTTCCACCTCTCCCTTGGAAACAGATTCCAACTGGGGCATGACTCAAAGTCACCCAACTGGCTTTCATGCTTAAAGTGGGACTAGACCTCACTGTCTCCTGGTGATTGGCCCAGTCACCCAGCTGGCTTTCATGCCTAAGGCTGGACTAGAACTCGCCCTCTAAGCCTGTGCCTGACTTACAAACCATTCATTTAGTGACCATTCAAAGTTTTACAACACCGCTGAAAGGGCGACTTACACCCTGTCCTCAGACCTACAACCACTGCTCCATTCCCACGAACACCTGATCAGAATTCACCTATTTACGACAATTGGAGTATCCCGGGCTCATACAATCATCACTCATCACCTTTCTGACAAGCAAAGGCAACAAAGGAAGTCACAGACTGCAGTGATTCACTTAATAGACATGGCAAGGAAGGTTGGAAAGTGGGACAAAATTCCCTCTAACCAACATCTCGCTTAGCAAACAGAAATGTTAAGCTCAGCCCTGTGGTCGTACGTTGAGGATCACCTGTAAGACCATTTCAACAGCCCTTCCAATTTCACAAAGCCGCGCATAAATTTGGCTTTGTACGTAATGTTTTTTCTTGTCTTCTCTGAGTTTATAAAAAACAACCCCTCCTGCTGCCAAATTCCTGGACAATAATTTGAAAGGAAGGGGGGAAAAATATGTACCGAGTGAGAAGAACTAATAAAAGGAAACAAAGCTGCAAGAGATAAGGCAAATTAATTAAAAAGCAAAATCGCTCCTTTCTGGTAGACACTGCCCTATCGGAGTTTTCTTATTAATGCTAATAATGTTTATGAATGTTTCCCTCTGAAATGAGAAGACAGTTCCTTGCATAAGACCAGAGAGACAGCTGCATAATTCACTGTAGGAATTTAATTCTTGTCTGGTTAGGTGTTGGGTTTTTTTCTCCCCTTGCAATTTTAAAAAACTCTTTGCAAATACAGGTGAAGTTTCTTTTCTTTTCTTTTATTAAGCAACACCCAAGGTGACATGAAAGATGCATTTGATATTCGTGTTTCTGGGTTTGCAATTTCCAGAAGAATACATGGGCAAAGAATGAAAGATGAGCAAAAGAACAATGTTTGAGTTTCCAAAATAGACATTTCCCCCAAAGGAACACTATACAGATAGTCCTCAACTTACAGAAGATTAACAAGAGTTGGAAGGGACCTTGTAGGTCATCTAGTCCAACCCCACCCTACCCAAGTAGGAGCCCTTACACCATTTCTGACAGAGGGCAGTCCAGTCTCTTCTTGAAAGCTTCCAGTGATGAAGCTCCCATAATTTCTGAAGGAACTTCTGTTCCATGGGTTGATTGTTCTCATTGTCAGAAAATTTCTCCTTATTTCCAGGTTGAATCTCTCCTTGTTCAGTTTCCATCCATTGTTCCTTGCCTGAAGGTGTGCTTTGGAAAATAGCTTGACCTCTTCCTCCTCTCTGGGGCAGCCCCTCAAATATTAGATGTTAGATTAACAGAGTTGGAAGGGACCTTGTAGGTCATCTAGTCCAACCTCCCACCCAAGCAGGAGACCCTACACCATTTCTGACAAATGGCAGTCCAATCTCTTCTTGAACGTCTCAAGTGATGACAGTCCCACAACTTCCAAGGGAAATTTCTGTTCCATGGGTTGATGGTTCTCACTGTCAGAAAATTCCTCCTTATTTCCAGGTTGAATCTTTTGGAACACTTCCATCATGTCTCCACTGTTCGTTTTATGACCATTCAAATGTACAGTGGCACTGAAAAAAGCAACATGACCATTTTTCACAGTTAAAATCTCTGTAGCATCCTCATGAACCTGCTTGGCAACAGGTTCATATCCAGGACCATTGCTGTGTCGTGTGTGTGTGTGTGTTTGTGTGTGTTACAAACTATTCTAAAAATACGAGTTGTAAAAGAAGAAACAGATCTCCTGCAATCTCCAGAATCTAAAACTACATTTAACGTACTTACTGAGCTTTCGTCAGGGCCTCTGCTGACATCGTCAGAGTTTTAGCTACTATTACAAAGATCTCTGCCTTTATATAACATTAACCAATTTAGCCCTCTCACGTGTGATAGGCCCTCTCAATGGGTAAAAACAACAGAACTAATTACAGATGGGAGGCAGTTGAGACTCCTGGGAGGGGAGGGGTGGGATGGGTGGGGCCAGCTGGTTGGACTAGACTTGGGAGTAAGGCTGGGAGGTGATTGCCCCTCCCATAAGGTATAAAGGACAGGCAAAGATGACAAAATCTTTGCAGGAAGCAAAGTCATTTGTTCAGTTCAGATTCATTCCTGAAGCTCTTTGTACTTCGGTTGGTTTTCTTTCGAGTTCATTCGACACTTCTGTCATTGGCAGGAAAGAAAGGTAGGTGTTTATCTCAAGGAACTGTTTGAGATTCATGACCGGCTGGGAATGAAAACAATTCCCAATGTTGCAATGAAACAAGACTTGTTTTTAAAATAAGCATGTGTATAATTATGGAAGCCTTGGTCAGAATAGGTCCAAAGCTAACCAGCACGTTGAATTGCATCTGGAAGCAAATCGCCAACCTATTCCTACCTACACTCCTATGTGAAAGCCAAAAATATTTTCTTCTCTCTGTTTTCCCACCCTTAATTCCTGGTGGTTGGTAACTAAGAAAGTTCTCACAGATCTATAGGTAAACCTCAACTTACAAGATTTAAGTAAGTCAAGTAGAACCTGTAGTGTTTAACAATAAAACCAATACAGTGGAGAGTTTAGTCTGAAGCGCAAAGATCTAATTTCTTTTTAATATGGGGGGGGGAAATAATTCCACCACTTTTACAACTGCTTATCAATATTACATTAAGCCTCTGCAAAGCAATTTGAGTGATTCTTTGTCCCTTTACATCTCAGCAATCGTATTTAACACTGATATCAAATTTTCTATTTCAAAAGGTTTAATTTACTTTCACCGCAAGCGTGTTCCTAGCATCTATACAGGGCTATTCTTTGTATTCTATATGATAATAAAACCATATTTTTAAAAAGAAAAAGGGGTGATGAAGGAGAAGAGGAGGCTTTAAATTCAGCCCACCCTGTCCCCTGACAATTAGAAACTCGGCTTTTCCATTGCTGAGAAACTATAAATAAATAAAAAAATAGATCCACAGTCTCAGGCAAGGCAATCTGTAACCTCACACAGTCTCTCTTGAAGACTCAGACCCCAGGGAAACCCTCAGCCTGTTTAAGGGGGGGGGGGGGGGAAATTGCTTCCTTTCGCTTGCAAATCCAGATCAAACTGCTTGCAATCCAGATCAAACCGTCTGCAAAGACACCGGGGGTGAGGGGAAGTTTAATATTGCGGGATTGCGATAGGAAGAAGAATCTGCCATTTTGATCAGTATGTCAGCTGGGGAGAGAGGGATTTGCCTTATCCAACACTCGATGCCACCCTCTCCGAGATTTTGGAAGGATCTTACCAAGCTGAAGCAATTTTGAATAGGGAGAGGAAAAAAACCACACAACTGTTGGAGAAGGGACCAGCCCAAGACCAACAGGATGCAAAGATAGTTCTTCAATGAAGTCAGCAAAAAACCTAGAAAGTTGCCAAGTGCCTACCTATTTCAGGTATCCTCGAGGAAGCTATTGGCATGGTTGACAAATATAGAAAAACAGAGTTGGAAGGGACCTTGGAGGTCTTCTAGTCCAACCCCCTGCTCATACAGTAGACCTATATCAGTGGGTCCTGTACCAAAAATTGTGCACACACTTGCATGCTCACACTTACGTGCCAGCACCCAGAAGGCAATGAGCGCCCCCCCCATGCCCCTTACGCATGTGCTTACAATCCCCACCCACACACCCCACCACCCCCTGACCTGCACCGTGCCTCACAGTTGATTTTTGGCAAGTTTGAGGCATTTTTTCGGCCTACCAGAGGCTTGAGGAAGGCTTCTGCAGGCTTTGCAGGCCAAAAACTAGGCCCATTTCATCACTTCCGGTAGTTCCGTAAAAATAGAAAGTGATGAAAATGGGCACGCATGCACAGTGAGGTAAGTTTGCCTACAGTTCATGTGCCAGCGCAAATGGCTCTGTATGCCATCTGTGGCACACGTGCCATAGGTTTGCCATCACGGACCTATACCATTCCAGACAACGGGTTGACCAATTTATTCTTGAAAACTTCCAGTGTTGGAGCACCCACAACTTCTGAAAGCAAGCTGCTCCACCGGTTAATCGTCCTCACTGTTAGGCAGAGAAATAAATCAGATTTATTTCTTATTTATTCCTCCTCCTCCTCCTCGAAGGTATTTTTGCCAGCTCTAAATTCCCCTGTTGCCAATTGAGGTGGCAAAATCTTCTCAGATAACATCTACCCAACATCTAGTGCTCTTTCCTTATCACACATGACATTTTCTCCAGCAGGTGGGGAGAATGGGCTCGATGCAACGCCGAGACACAAGGCAATCAGTTCTGTCGATTGTGGCTTTGTGGGTTCACAGGTCGGAAGAGAAAGTGAGTTTCCCCTTCTGACTAGAGGTTGTCTAGTCCAACCCTGTCAGAGTATATTCATGAACTGGAATAGAGCATGGTAATAAGGTCAGCCAATGAATAGGCATAGCAACTAAATCAGCCAATGGGGACAGTTTGGAAACTGTAACTAGAAGCAGCCTAGGCTGGAAACTGAAACTAGAATTAGCCTAAGCATGGCTCNTTGAGCTCTGAGTCTGTCTGTTGAAGATGAAACTAACTTGCTTGCTTGCTGAAGACTGGAGCTCTGCTCTGAAGTTACTTGCAACATGTTTATTTCTGTTTGGGTTTGCTCCATGTTGGAGAAATCTACAGCTGGTTTGTAAAATCTACTTACTATGTTTATAAAGACATTAAACGAAGCAGCAGCCATCTGTGTTTATTTTTCTGGTGTTGAATTAATGCTGCAAAACTCTGAATAAACCCCCTGCCCAAGCAGGGGACCCTATATACCATTCCATATCTGGGGCTGTCCAATCTCTTCTTAAAAACCTCCGGTGTTGGAGCATCCACAACTTCTAGAGGCAAGCAGTCCCACTGGTTAATTGTCCCCACTGTTAGGGAGTTTCTCCTTAATTCCAGGTTGCTTCTCTGCTTGACGAGAGTTTCCATCCATTGCTTCTTCTCCTCCTTCTGGTGCTTTGGAGAATAGATTGATCCTCTCTTCTTAGGGGCAGCCCCTGAGATATTGGAAGACTGCTATCATGTTGGCCCTGGACCTTCTCCTAATTAGACTACACATACCTACTTCCCACATTGTTAATTTCATGCAGAGTGGAATTAGCTAGAGTCATAATTCTAAATAACTCCACTCTGCATGAAAACTCCAGGTGCAATCCTTGGCACATCCAGTAATAATAATAAGAATTTTTTTAAAAAGGGACGTGCCAGAATCTTTCGAATAACTTGATAAATTTAGATCTCTTTGCTTGATGGCTGGAGAAATCCCAATTCATTTTTTTCAGCAAGGTGCTCTGACCAGGAGCAGCCTTGTAAGAAGAGACAGTGAAGGGCTCTCCAGAGTCTAGACAGAGTGCGGAGGAGAGCAACAAAGATGATTAAGGGGCTGGAGGGTAAAATATATGAAGAACGGTTGCAGGAATTGGGTATGTCTAGTTGAATGAAAAGAAGGACATGGGGTGACATGATAGCAGTGTTCCAATATCTCAGGGGCTGCCCCAAAGAAGAGGGAATCAATCTATTCTCCAAAGCACTTGAAGGCAGGATGTTCTGACCCAAACGTTGTTCCAAGGAAACAAACACCAAACCGAGGTAAAAGCAAAACCTTTTAATACTTCTCTGCAAATCCCATTTATTCGCAGCGAAAAGGCTATTGAAACTAATTGTCTCTGATAAGAATGGGCTTTGCCAAGGTTGTGCAAGGCTGCCAAGAACACTAGATAAAGTTAGTAAGAAATATTTCAAACACAAAGAATCTCCAAACACCAACCCAG
>BHFT01000279.1:0-22568 GCA_004320025.1 Laticauda laticaudata
CGGATGCTGGACAGATAGAGAGGATGAAAAACAGACGCAGTGAGTACAGAACGGATGCATCGTGTTAACCAACGGGTGGCAAGTGTTTCTCTCCATTTTACATCCTCTTTCCATCCATTGGTGCTGTGTGACAGGGGCTTAAGGCTTGTTGTGAGGAATATAAACTTACACTGTATGGTTTTATATATTGTCCTACCCAAAGGGGAGAATGTTTCCATTCATTCTCCTAATGGGAAGTACCTCAACACAGAGGCTCTAGGAGGAGAAAAACTGGCATTCCCAGAAGTACTGGAAGGCCTGTTTTTGGTTTCTGGTGGGCCTTCAGAGCCCAAGGGAGGCTATTTTCACCTTCCCAGAGGCCTAAGAGAAGCCTCTGGACCCTTGGAATGGTGAAAAACAGCCCTCCCAGAAGTTCCAGTAGGCCACACACACTATGGCCACATCCACCCAGCAACTGGGCAGCAAACTGGTTGCTGGGATTTTTGAATCCCACACCTGATTAAATCTCATTATACACTAAGTTTGAAGAGAAAGAAGAGGAACAACCACAATCCAGGAGGAAAGGGTTAGCAGAAGCATCAAGTCAAGCTACTATGGATCTCATTGCCAAAGTAGTAGAATGGAACACATTTTGCAAATGCTCATTGATTATGGAATTCAAGACATGCCAATCACTTCCTTCCTATCTAGTGAGGAGGATACCAGCACTATGGCCTGAAGTCTCATGAAAAAAAAAAATGTGGAGCAGGGAACAAGAGCACACACCACCACCAACATGCAGTGGTACATCATTGAAGTTGTCTTCCACCTTTTAGCCTGGAGTTCAAGAAGGCTCAGAATATCCCAAAAAAATTCTAAACTACATTGAAAATGTGGTTAAAAAAACATAAACAAAGCAGAAGTCTTCTGCAGGAGAAAAGAAAGGGAAAAAAAAATTTCCAGGAGATGGAAAAAAAAATATGTCTGAAAATCCCTATCAGCCTGATAATAAATTCCTTGCTTTCTCCCAGGGCCTACAGCCTCCCTCTTTTCATACCAGCTGCCACTCTTAATGACAGGCATTTAGCAGTGCCATATAGGAGGACTCAACATTACATGGCAAACAGACTTAAGGTGGCAAGAAAAAATATCTTCCAAAGCCATTTTGTCTGAAGGTATGATGGATCAGTGGATGGCAAAAATCCATCTTCCTTTAAAATAAGCCATGTTGTTATCCTGTCCATAAACTCAGCAGACTGGAAAAAAAATGAAAGGTTGCATATCGATTTCTCTATTTGTCTTCAACAGCACCAAGTTATCATCTGCTTTCATAAGGAGAGAAAAAAGAGAGACTGCCTCACCCCCAGGAGATTATGCATTACTTGACAGCAGGTAAAATACCAGATGGGGGAAAATATTGAATAATAAATAAGCCTTTTTTATAAAGAAACCGTAGTAGGGAAATATTAAATGTTAATATGGATATCAAGGAGGTTCCCTTCACCCCAGACTTTTCTAAATGAATCCCAGCTTCCCCAAAGGAACAAGTTAGATTTCGGTTTTCAGAAAATCAAGTTTGTGAAGAAAGCGGTATGTTTAAAAATGTTTGATTTGCTTGTTTTATGACAAAGACAATTTTGCATGACTGATAACTCTGCTTTTCCAAGAAGGAAGAATGAAAGAAAGAAAAACAAAACAAAACAAAACAAAAATCATTATCTCTCCCATCCAGACTGCATTTTTTTCTAAAAACAATTTGTGCATAAATAGGCTTTTCAGTGGAATTTCAGTTCAGCCTGTAGATAAATTTAATTATAATAAAATGTTCTGAATGCAATGTTCCTCAGAACTGCTTTGTTCCTGGAATTGGATGTATCTGCCAGTTTGGCTATCTCTCATTTCTTAGCATATGTAGTTGGTTTCAAGCCTATTTAGGGAGAAATTTCACTTGCCATTTTTCAGGAATGATTCTCTTAAGCTAAAACAAGTTACCAGCACAAATATCCCTGAGCATTACAAATTTGCATGATTTCTTAGACCTTTACCAAAGTCGGGGAACCTCTGACACAGCTATTTAAGGCTAGGTCACATCGGCCGACGGATGCAAAATGTATGTAAAAAGGACACAGCGGACGAGAAAATGTTCCATCCACAGCGGGACGAAGAAAATGTTCCATCCGTTGTTTATCCGCTCTCAAAAAGTGCCCCGAATTTTGCATAAGCAGAGCAGACAACAACGGAAAGGAACGGTACGGGGGAGAGACGTAGCCAGGGTGGAAAGCGGGATTGCTCTACGGAAGCCTAGCGGATGGTAAGCTGGATGGAAGAATGGATGACACATCCGCAGTGCTTTCCCGGGGGAAGCACAGTGAAGTGGACGTGCAGCGGAAGGAACGGAGGCAGGAGCAGATACCATCGGATGAAGTGGATGAGAGTGGAAGCCTTTACAGATGCCTAGCGGATGCAGAGCATTCACTGCACATGCGGGGAGGATGCAGTTGTGTCAGCCCCGCAGATAATAAAGGGAAGCAGCTCGCAACAGTTCACCATTTCAGAGGAAAGACCTGCTGCCAGGACACAAAGCTCCAGCCAGCCAGCCGGCCAGCCAGCCAGCCAGCCACAACCATGGGGAAGAAGAGAAAGCCTCTGCCATATGCTGCCAGCCCTGGCAAGTAGACAGGGCCACCATCCCACCCCCTGGCCCTGGCTCTGCTTCTGCTGGGGCTCTGCTGGCTCTGGCTGACTCTTCTGGTGCTGAGCTTCTGCTGGCGCCTGCTCCTGGATGCTTGGGGGCTTCTGCTGGGGCCTTACTCTGCTGGCGCTGCTCCTTGGTGCTGGTGCTTCTGCTGCTGCTTACTCTTGCTCTTGCTGCTCCTGTTGCTGGGCTTCTGCTGGGGCTTACACTGCTGGGGCTGCTCCTGTGGCTTTGGGGCTTCTGCTGGGGCTTACACTGCTGGGGCTTGCTCCTGGTGCTGGGGCTTCTTGCTGCTGCTTATTATTTGCTTGGTTGCTTGCTCCTGTTCCTGCTGGTTCCTGCTGTCTGCTGGTGGTCCTGGTGCTCCTGGTGCTGCCTGTCCTGCTTGGTGCTGCTGGTGCTGCTGGTGCTTTACTCTGTTTGCTGCTTAATCCTGGTCCTGCTGGGTGCTGCTGCTGGCTGTTGGTGCTGTTGTCCTGCTGGTCCTGCCTTTGCTGCTACTGTTGTTCGTTGCTTGTGCTGCTGCTTGCTGCTGCTGGTGTGGTGGAGCAATCCCCCTTACAACCTCCAAAGCCCCTATGGATGAGAGCCCAAGATGGCCCGCCCAGAGGGAGGAAGAGACATACGGCATATGAACGGGAGAGGGAGGCAATATACTCCATCGAAGAGGGAACATGAGGATGAAGTGCTCGAATGGCTGAGGGAGAACGAGTAATCTATGGCGGAAGGGACACAGGCACTATCGAGACACCAAAAGGAAGCAGGCTGTTTGGAGAGAGAAGGCGGAGTGCCTGGGCTACAACTTTGGAGGTTCCTCCTCGGCTTGGTGGAAGCACATGCACACCTGGTTACGGGAACTGGCACCTCAGGAAATCTGGCCAGGGCCACCGTCAAGCTGACGGACCGGGAGACCTACATGATGCCAAGTTGCAGCTTCTGGAGGGTTGAGATCCACCAAAATGAGGAGCAGCCCCTCTGACAACCCTCTTCTCTCAGGCAGGCCCGCAGATAGCAGTCCTCTTTCTGGCCGAAGAGTCAGCTCCTGTGTCCAGGCAGGTATCTGTGGGAAACGTGCCACAACGGACACCCCCCCGACAGGCTGCAACTTCCCCATGTCGGAGCACGTGGAGGGACCCCTTGATGCAGTGGGACAAGGAGAGGGCACTATCCACCAGAGACCAACCCACATTCCACTTGCCAGTCTCACCTCCACAGAAAGCAGGCAGAGAGCCAGACCCAGAGAGCAGAGCCACACTGCCCTTGCTGGAAGACAGGGACACCATCAGAAAGCAGCGTAGGAGATCTCCTCTCTCAGCTGGTACACACCGACGTTCCCATCCTCCAAACCGCAAGCCCTTCCTCACCAACATCAACCAACCCTCAGAATGGCAAAGAGGATGATACTTGAAAAAGCCCTTGTAGTTGTGATAAGTGGACCTGACTTGGATGGAGCTTTGCAGGCCACGTAGCTTGCCATCTATGGCCTCCAACGGTGTGGGGGGAAGTTCCACTTCTGATACCACTGCTCTCAACTTTTTCCTCCAGCCTTCTTCAAGTGGAGGGGCACTGGAGGGAGGTCCTTCCAGGTATTCTTCGCATGATGGCCTGCAGCCACTTTCTTCTGACCACAATGCTGGATGGTGGTTGGGTGGGCATCCTCCAGCCGTACTGCATGCTCCTGTATGTGGTCCCTAGTCCAGGTGGTGCAGAGTCAGGTGCCACTTCAGTCCAGGGGTCCAGGCTGGGCTGGAAGTTGGTGTTTGCCTTGGTCAACTGGGTCTCAGCTGCTCCAACAAACTTTGGTCAACATGGCTGGTGCCATCCCTCATGAAGTTGCTGGAATGCACGAGGGTCTTCGTTCCTCAGCGTCCACCATTAGCTTGTCATAACAGTCTGTACTCGGACTCTTCTCGCGATCCATTCTTCGGACCCACACACTTCTTGAACGCCTCTTTTCATTGCGTAGAAAAGGTGAAAGAGCCTGAAGAGACTTCGCACTGTTGTAGAATGATTGGCGGCTTACCAAAAGGAGTGTTGACAATCCATGGTAGATGATGGAATGCTGAAGAGCAAGAGCAATTAGCAAGCTGAAGAGGTCTGCACACCATGGCTGCTGGACTCAAAAGTGAGATCCAGGTGATTTCCTCCCCCTTTTTATAGGAAATTATCGGTTTTCTGCTAGGTGTTCCTTCTGCATCCTCTAGACATTCCTCCAGAACATTCCTAAATATCCGGAGATACATCCCCTTTACACGTTTTTCTTGTTTTAATGCTTTATATTGCGAGCTGCATCCTCTTAATCCTTTTCTTAGTCCGTTGTACTAACGCTGTGTGGATGTTCCTCGTTTCTGTTTTTGCTGCCGAGCGGGATACAGTGGTACGTGTAACAGATTGTAGAACGTTTGTTCCCCATATGTGTCGCAGAGTTTAGAACGGACGCTGTGAAAGTTCATCCGCTCAAAAGGTTTTTGTGCACCTCAAACTTTTTTAGCAGATGAAAATTCAGTAGACGGATTGCTGGACGGGTTTAGAACGTATGAATCACGCATTGGAGTGTATTACAGAACAGAATGCATCTTTCGTTAACAATGGATGGCAAGCGTTTTTCTTCCGTTTTACATCCTCTTTCCATCTGTTGGTTCGCAGTGTGACATGGGCTTTAATAATTAATAATTACTTGAATAAGAAGCTGTGGTGGCACAGTGGTTTAGGATGCAGTATTTAACAGGAGCTAACTCTGCCCACAAGCAGCAGTTCGATCCTGACCTTCTATCTTTATGAGGTTTGGTAAAATGAAGGACCTAGAATTTGTTGGGGGCAATATTGCTGACTGTGAACCACTTTAGGAAGACTTGCTTTAAAACACTATGGAACAATATATGTGTAAGTATTATTATTATTTTCATATGCAGTTGTAACTGAAAGCTGAAATTGTTGACTGAAACTGAATGCAACTGCACATAGCTATATATGGGGATTCTTGATAATATCAAAAATTGGCTGAAACCCGTTATGCTACTCAATTGTTGACCAAAGAAGTTTAAATATAAAGTAAATAGTTCATGTTTAAATGAGATTAAAGCAGTTAGCGTGACTCTTTTAGTTACTATTAAGATGGAATTACATATAAATTGAAATGAAACGGTTAAAAATTTTATTTTGATCTTTTCCCTCCCCCACCACTGCAACCGTAGCCATCATCAGCATACTGAAAAGTTGATTTCTTGTCAAAAATGCTTTGCACTTCAATTTAGGTTTGCACTTCATGATAATGTCAATTTAATGGAAAAAAGTCGGTGACTAAGCGTAACGTGTAGATAGCAGTGTTTGAATTATTTGAGGGGCTGCCACAAAGAAGAGTGGGTTAACCTATTTTTCCAAAAGGCAGCTGAAAGCAGGAAAAGAAGCAATGGATGGAACTAACAAGAGAGAGGAAGAAACCTAAAACTTAAAGCCCAGTCACACTGCACCAACGGATGGCAAGAGGGATGTAAAATGGACAAAAAAGCTTTTGCCATCCGTTTGAAAACGTGATGCATCCGTTGTGTTACTCACTATGTTGTACAACTCTTCATATGCTCTATCCATCAAATATCCATCTACTGCTACTTGCAATCCGCTCAAAAAGTTTTGAGCTGCACAAAAACTTTTTGAGCGGCATGAACTTTCTGCTGTTTGTACGATCTACATCCATGGACAACATAAGGCCAACAAATGTTCTACGTCCATTGTCATCCGTTACACATCCGATTTGGTATACCTCTCGATCCTCTGGCCATCCGCGGCAACTTCACATCTGCTCCAGCAGAAAGATAAAAGAGGGAGGAAGCGAAAAGGTAATTAATTAATATTAATTAGTTATCCACAGTTAAAGTTGCAGGACACTTTAACATACAAAACGCATGATTACTTATTTATTATTTTACCTAAACCAGTTAGGTAAACAATGTTATCCCTAAACATTCTCCCCTTTTAGGTTACAATAAAATTTATAACCCTTTACATTTTTAACTGAGAGTTTTTTACAACTCTCTGTAAACCTTATTACTTCCTTGTGCTTTTGTAAATTGGTTCTGGCAATGTTTTCTATCTGTCATGCAGTATTTCCAATTTAATTAGCCCATTCTTTACAGATTCTCTAACATTCTAAGTATCTTAGATCAGTATGTTTTGATTTCTAGATTTACAGCAATACTATTAAGCTAAACTTTATAGCTGCTTGGTTATCCTCATTACACTATAAATGGAATCTTGTTTACCAGTTATACCCATGTCTATTAAAACTAGTTTGCTACAATAATCAAGTCAGTGCCATAATAATGGACAACATGAAATTTCCCGCTTCCATCGTGGACAAGCTTCAATATGCTGTTGTCTTGATTGACCTCCACCCTATTAGTGTCCTTACCAAATTAATATAGCCATCCCAGATGTTGATTTTTAGTGGTTTATATCAGTTGCAAAACTTGCATCTGCATAGCACTTAAGACTCAAATCACCTTTGGTTCATATTATGACAATGCATGGTCATTGTTCCTTTAAAAATTTCTTAAAAATCCTCTTTAGATTGATTGCAATGACATTTGATGTGGATCTGAATAAAACGGTGCCAGCTGATTTACACTATAAGCTATATCTGGCCTTGACCAATGCTTATATATTGATAAAGCTACCAATCAAAGAATTGATATGATGGCCTTTTATCCAAATTTTGGGACTTTGAGATCATTAGTTGGCAAACTTTCCTGACTCATTTGAGTCTTTGCCAGTTTGCAAGTACCATTTGATACGTTTTTAATTTATTGGCCAAATTTTTATCTTTTTCTTGAGATATCTTTAAAACCATTATTTGTTTTGTTAATTGTCAATCCTAGGATACTTTTTTAATTTCACCTAAATTGCCTTTAATTTTATCTTTTTGGCTAATAAATGATATAATCTCATAGCAATCATTATTAGTCATTAGTTATCAAAGAATATCATCTGTAAATAATTAACAATAATGACACCGTTCCATTATTTTCTCTTGTTAAATCACACACGGTATCTGCTAAACCAGATTTAAAACCTTATATTGTTTAACTCTTTCACATATATTCGTTCCACTCAAACCAGATTGTTTCAAACCCGTAAAGACTCTTTTGCAGGTCTCCACAAACCATTACTATTTTACTTTATTGTCTTTTTTATACCAATTGGTTTTCTTTAAATAGTATAGTGTTGCTGCAATGGGTCATGTTAGATAAAGCAGTTTCTTACATCTAAAATGGTTAATGACATTTTTTCTTAGCGCCCACACTAATGCTGCTCTTAAAGATGTTGGTTTAAGGCTTGGGTGCAAAAAACTTCATCTGTAATCAGATCAGTGATTAAATCCCTTGGAGCTACTAAACCTAGCCTTTAATGCGGTTAACCATCCCATCTATTTCCAGTTTTACTTAAAATATCCATTTTGCACCCAATGGATTTTTCTTCCTGGAGGTATTTGGCATTCTTCATAAAAACTTTTCATTACCTTTAATGAATTTAAGTTCTTTTATGCATTGCCTTTTGCCAATTCTCCATGACCTTAGCAGGATTACATCCTAAGTTCATCTTACACTAGTTGGAACTTTTAGTTACTTGGCAAAACTATACTTTGCTTTGAACCTATAAAGGTTGGTCTAGTTACACTGTAGTACGTCTAGGTATTATTAGGACTTACAGGTGGACTTTCCTTATTAACTGTTTTTGATTATTTGTAATTCTTCCTGATCAACTATTTCCTCTCTGTTCTGAGTCCTATTTTGCTCTTCGTGGACTTCTTTAATTGGAATCTTCTTATAAACTAATCTGATCTTTCTGCCTTTTGTAAGGTTCCAAATAATTACTTTCATTATTTAAATCTTGCTCTAAATCTATTCATCCTACATGTTCTAGTGAATTTTTTGCACTAGCACTGGTGTAAACTCTTAGATGTACCTGGTTCCCAGAATCTTATGAATATCTATGATTAGATGGTATATCTCTAAAAAATAATCTTTTTAGCTTTTATGCTGTCCTTTGTGTCTAAGTTGTGTAGGGATATTCAACCCATGCTGGTTGCTCCAAAATGTGTGCATGTAACTTAAAATCATGGTTTCCTGTACCATGCCACAGTGTGGAATTGGTAATTCACCTGTTGTTGATATAACAACATTATTTTAATATATGATTTTACCACACATTATTGCTTCTCCCATTAAATTTGTCAATGGTAAGCACTGAATCAGACATCATAGTTCGTGCCATTATGTAATTGTTTGGGCCTCTTTCTCTCTATGGAAGGCATGATGTTGGTGCCATATTGGTGCAGACGTTTTATGTTGTAATACCTTAAACATTCTAGTCTGTTCTGGAATTTATTATTGTGGTAAATTCGTGTACCATTATCTGTTATAAAGAGTTAACTAATTTCTTTTTAGTTTTTTCTTTCTGCAAATTTAATCCAAATTAAAGAGATTAATATGTTTTCAGTTTTGTCTTCATTAAATAGCAAAACCCATATCTAAGAATAGTGCGTCCATTATACTTAGTATGTAACGAGCCCTCCTAACACTATGGTTTTTTTTTCGGACCTATTTAAATCAGCCAAATACTACTCTAAAGGCTCTTTTAGTAGTTAAAATCCATTTCAACTCTATTAGCCGGTATAACCTGCTCTTACTTTGATTACAAGGCAATTACATTTGCAAATACTTATTACAAGAATTTCAAACTTTTATTCCCTTAGATAATTTCAACGTTTTCTTAAGCATTTTTAAAATTTAAATGCTCTAGCCTTCGATGTAAACAAGTGAATACATTTCGTTCTGAGGTTCTTATTTTTCATCTTAAATTTGTGTTAGTCACCCTTTAAACCATCATTCATTAACACATATAATTTCACCTCTTAAAGAGTGCTAGTTAATTCTTCTTATCTTCTTTTTCCAATTATGCAGTTATCTCCCCTAAATGATAACCTACATATCCTAGTTTAAACCAAAATTTCTAACTTTGAAATTAAATTAAAACTTAAAGGTTGTCTGTACAGTATAACATTTTTACATTCTCTTTTATAAAAGAACCAAATTATTGCTATACCTATTGACCTTTAGCTTTCAGTTTTCCAGCCATTGGCTAACGAATATCTTGCTGTGTTACTCTGGGACATTTTAATAAAATTTTATGGTATCAATTTGTTATACAATGGGATGCTTCCACTGTCAACCACCCATAAATTATTTTTTTTACAGCTCCGCTTTAGGTATACATGAGCTAACTCTAAATTTTTATTATCTTTTGATGACTTTTTAGATATTTCTGGCCACGTTCTGGCGGCTTTGCCTTTTTACAAAATCTTGCCAAATGTTCCTCTTCCTCCACAATTAAAACACTTTTTAATTGCGTATGCAGTAGGAGATTCATTATCTTCTTTTTGAGGTTGGTTCCTTCCTTAATTCATCTCTTTCAAGCCTTCTTCTTGGCCTCTTCAATCAATCTGCCAGTGGTATATTCAGTTAAAGTTAAACTTTCCTTTATTTCAAGTTGAAGTTACGTTAGTTATCATACTTTCATTCAAGGGAGATAGAATTATGTAGACTTGATTAGGTCAGAGAAAATAAGCTCTTTCTCGTTGCAGTTCTTGAAAAATGTTTTTGCATAGTTTCAAATGACTCAGCATATCACCATTTGTTTGGAGATAGCATCCTTGAAAAGCTTGCCGTGTTAGATTTATGTGAGCACCAACATTATTCTCGACATAAATCCTCTTCAGCTTCTGCCAATCACCCAACAGCCGTTTTCTCTCCGTGGATATAAACAAGGTGTATAGATTCAGTTAAGGTTAACCCAATTATGGCAAAATGGCTTGTTGATTTTTATGGCATAAATTCTTCTAATCTTTAGGTCTGTCCTTCCTCATCCTTCTGGATCGCCATTTCTTCTACGTTTGGTGGATTCTCACATTATGTTCCACCAGACCTTCACTTCGTAGAAGTAGACTACATTTTGGATAGACCATGATACATAAGTTTTGTTCCATCCAGCTTGGATATAAGGGAAAGCCTTTTGTAGATATTGACTTGTGCCATTGTTTTTCATATTATGTATATAAACTATAATTAAAAAACACAGCTGTCTGTTACTGTAATGTATAATAAAACACAAACTTCTCACTCTTACATAAATCTGTTTTATCCAAGTTAAACTGACTTTGCAGCCTCTGGCCCATAACCAGTGTTAAGAGCCTGGGTTCCCCAACCAGCGGTTAGGGGGAACAAGCTAAACAGAATGTGCAGCGTTAGTCAGAAGGCACACAGGATTTAAATTGAGTTGAGCTAAGCTTGGTATCGTTTAGTTAACATACAGGTAAAATAACAGATTACGCTTGTGCTATCAAAATTATAGTTATTTCTTTAATATAGCATAGGTCAAAATAAACAGTTCCAATAGTCATGTATCATTTAGGTTCAGTCCATTCAGGGATATTCAGTTAGCAAAGTCCATGTAGAATATCCGATGTCATTCACTTACAAATCGAGTCCTTTGTTCTCTCTTCCTGTTTTTGAGCAATGCAGTCTAGTTTCCAAGCAGTAATCAGGATCATCAAAGCCAGAGAGAGAGCACGCTGCAGTCTTGCTTCTTTTAAGGTGCTTTCACAACCACTCCCTTAATTACTATCCCACAGTTAAAGTTTGCAGACACTTTAACATGCAAACCATGATTACTTATTTATTATTTTACCTAAACCAGTTAGGGTAAACAATGTTATCCCTAACAACTTTTTTAAAAAGCAAAATGACCCAAGTAAGCAAAGATAAAGTGAGCAGGTAACCACTCATACTCTGGCACTCTTCTTCAGTCACTCTGAGGGCGTGCCCATGGTCTCAGATGTAAAGGGGCCAGGGACTGTGGAGATGGCTGGTACTGAGTGCTGGTCTGGGCGCCATTGGGGTGCCTGGCTGTAGAGTACAACAGGAGATGGTGTGGGCAGGAAGCTCTCAGTGAGCTGACTCAGTCCCATGAGGTTGAGAGGCCCTTCCTCAAGTACCTGGGATGTGAGGCCCAAGACTGATGAGAGATGTTCTGAGGAAGGGCTTGGCTGTTGGGTGGAGGAAGGAGGAGTGTAGGTGGCTGTCTGATCTGCAGCTGGGTCAGGTGAGGCGTTGTTGGTGACTGTGGTGTCTCAGGAACCTGGGGTGGACTGGAAGGGCTGCCTCTGCTGTGGGAAGTCCTGGTAGTGGTAGGCCTGGTAGGTGAGTGGGCTTGCTGAAATCCGTGGAAGGGCTTGACATCGCCTGGGTGAAGGAGCAGACTTGGAGTGGGTAGGAGCAGGTTCAGCTGGGCCTGGAGGGGTGGTGAGAAGAGCTGTGATCCTCTCCTTCATCACCTGGTACTGGGCCTTGGGCATATCCATGAGGGTTTGGCTCTTGTACCTGATGAAGAGCTTTGTGGTTGGAGGATGGTATGTCGAAGTGGACCACTGGAGAGGAGATCTGTGCTGGCTTTGATTGTGTCCCTGATCTCCAAGAGGACAGATGTGGCTCTGTCCCTCTTGGTCTGCCTCCTCTGCCTCTTTTTGTGGGGTGGAGCTGGGGTGGGGGTGGGTTGGTCTCTAGTGGATGCTTCTTCTTTGCTTCATCTGAGACAGGGGATCCTCCACATCCTCTGGCATGGGGAGTGCAGCTGTGGGGGGGTCTCTGTTGTGGGGCCCTCCAAGACACCTGCCTGGACACTGTAGCTGTCTCCTGCTGGAAGAGGAGTGGCTCTCTGTGGGCTGTCTGAGGGAGAGGGTTGATAGAGGGGCTGCTCTTCGGTGGCGGATCTCACCCTCCAGGAAGCTGCCCTGGCCATGACATAGGTCTCCCGGTCAGTGGCTTGACAGCAGCCTGCCCAGGATTTCTTCAGGTGCAGCTTGTCATACTAGGTGTGCATGTGCTCTCCACCACCAAGGAAGTACATCTGAAGTGTAGCCCAGGCTCTCGCCTTCTCTCTCCATGCTGCCTGCTTCTGTTTGGTGTCGCGGTAGGGCCTGTGGCTCTTCCTCCACAAGTACTCATTCTCCCTCAGCCATTTCCAGCACCTCCTCCTCATGGTCTTCGGAAATGAATGAGTACTGTTTCCTCTCCCCCTTCTCCTTGCCTTGCCCTTTTCTTCCTCTGCAGGGGCTTTCAGGCCTTCAGCAGCAGGGCTTGAAGGCCCTAGGGCTGGTCCATCACAGCAGCAGCGCAGGAGAAGCACCAGCAGCAGGAGAAGCACCAGCAGCACCAGCAGGAGAAGCACCAGCAGCACCAGCACCAGCAGGAGAAGTATCAGCAGCAGCAGGAGAAGTACCAGCAGCACCAGCAGCACCAGCAGCACCAGCAGCACCTGCAGGAGAAGACCAGGAGCACCAGGAGCACCAGGAGCACCAACAGCTTCAAGTCAGTGCCATTGGGTGGGATGGTGGTTCTGTCCTCTTTGCCAGGGCTGGCAGAAGGATGCACAGGCTTCCTCTTCTTCCCCATGGTGTTCTCTCAAGATGTCTCTGGCAGCAGGTCTTTCTCTGAATGCTGACTGCTTGCGAGCTGCCTCCTTTTATATCTGCGGAGCTTACGCAATTCATCCTCCCCGCATGTGCAGTTGAACTCTTTTCATCTGCAAGGCAATCAGCTATGCATCCTAATAGACTCCGTGATGCATCCACGTTCATCCGCTATGCATCCGCAAGTGCATCCGCTCCTTTCCGGCTATGTGTCCACTTCGCTGTTCTTTCCCCCGGGAAGCCCTGCAAGTGTGTCATTGCTTCCATCTGCTTCCATCCACTAGGCTTCCTACGAACATCCGCTTTACATCCCCGCTACATCCTCCCCACATCCGTTCCTTTCTGTTTTTGTCCGCTCTGTTTATGCAGATTTGGGGCACTTTTGAGAGTGGATAACAACGGATGGAAAATTTGCTCGTCCGTTGTGTCCTTTTTACATACGTTTTGCATCTGTCGGCCAGTGTGACCTAGCCTTAATAAGAAGTTTCCTGGCAGAACAATTAATCAGTGGAATGGCTTACCTTCAGAAGTTGTGAGTGCTTCAGAATTAGATAATTTTAAGAAAATATTGGAGAAGCATTTATCCAGAATGATATAGAGTTTCCTGCTTGAGCAGCGGTTGAACTAGAAGATTTCAAAGATCCCTTCCAATTCTGTTATTCTATAAATGGAAAATTTTCAAATCTGGTACCAGGTATCATTTGTTAATATCCGCAAATCTGATTGCAAAAAAAGTTAGAATGCCTGGTTAAGAACCATTGAGTGCTCTGCCCTATTTATCATGGAAATTTCTAAGGTACCAAGAAAGAATCAGCTAATATCCTGTTATGGATAAAATGATATGTGATATAAAGGGAGATGAAGGGAAGACAAAGAGACATGGAAATGTTTTGCCCAAGGTGAAGAATTTTCAACCTGTAACATATTCCAGAGAAAACACTTATTTTACATACAAATGTCTGTCATGGGGAAATACAACCTGACATCATTGCAAATTTCATTTCCTTCCAAAACACAGCTTCTTCTTGCAGAGATGAAGTTGTCTGCCACTGAAACATGATCAGTCAAGAACATTAATTGCTAGGAGATACATTAAATAACTAAGATTGAAGGCCAGGAAGAGAAGGAAGGAGTATATGGTGGTATGCTGGGAAGAAACAGTTTTAACCCATAAATAATGAGCTTTGCAAAGAGCCCTGATTCGAAAGATTAATTTGCAAAGAAGCACTTTCTAACTAGATTCAAGCTCAAAGCATGTAGCATGAAAGTGGTGCTTGAAAGACAAAATTCACCCTTAGGGTTCAGTTGAGCTGATGCCATTACATTTCTCAAAGGAAACCAGAAATGTGAATGGCAGAGCAATCCTACTGTTTTCTTGGAGCTCCTTGATTTTAAAGTTCTTTCAAAAATCCCCAATATTTTCATGACGAGAAGGACAGAGATATTTTTGGCATTCAATCCTCTTCCAATTTTTTATTCAAATTGGTTTAAATCCTTCCTTCCAGATGCAAGTCTTAAACCTCCTAATTTTTAGCATGTCCCATAAGGGGACTGAAGTCAAGATTTTTTTTCCCCCATCTTACAAATTCTTAACAGTTGCAGGAATGGGTATGTCTAGTCTAATGAAAATGAGGAGTAGGGGTGACATGATAGCAGTGTTCCAATGCTTGAGGGGCTGTCACAAAGAAGAATGGGTCAACTTATTCTTCAAAGCACCCAAAGGCAAAATAAGAAGCAATGGATGGAAACTAATCAAGGAGAGAAGCAATCAAGGAGAAACTTCCAAACAGTAAGAACAATTAATCGATGGAATGGCTTGCCTTCAGAAGTTTATGGGAGCTCCATCACTGGAAGCTTTTAATAAGAGAATGGATAGCCACTTGTCTGGAATGGTATAGGTTCTCCTGCTTGAGCAGGGGGTTGAATTAGACAACTTCCAAGGCCCCTTCCAACTTTGTTCTTCTGTTTAAGAAGAGACTGGACAGCCACTTGTCTGACATTCTTTTAAATACTCTGAATTTATTCCTCAAAAACAATCTTCAATCTTGGAAACCCAAAATATCTTGATTGGAATTTGATTCCTTAAAAACCATAATCTTCAAATGATTGGTTTTTTTTTTCATATCTTGGAATTGGACAACCGGACAACCTAAATAAATTCTGTGTGAAGTTGTTATAGCCAGAAGACTATTCTTGCAGCATTGGAAAGCTAAATGTATGGCTCCTTTTACCCAATGGATTGAGGACATGATTGTACCTACCACCTACGAGTGGATTTCTTATCAACATAGACTTTGTAAGGACAAATATAGTGAAATAGGGGACTCGTTTATACAAAAATCAGTAGGTTTAAAAAACACACTAGTAATATATGTGCTTGAATAACAAATACATCAGATAACTATGTATAGAATTGTAACCATTTATAGCTAAAATGATACTCTGTATCTTTATCATGTATTTTTTCACATTTTAAAAAAAATGTGTTTTTCCTCTTTAACATTGTATGCATTTTTTTATCTTTGTGAGTTTTGTTTTTCTGTCATTTTAAATATATAAACCATAAATACAGAATGCAGACTAATTAGTTTGAATTTTAAAACTTACCAATTTGTTATGTACTTGCATTTTTCTTCACAATGTTTGAATGAAGGGCCACACTGAAGAAACCTATAGTCTAAGGAATAATCATGGCCTAATTTATGTATTTGGCCAGGGAAAAAGAATAATACGACTGTCTTTACAATTACTGTCAAACACAGTTATTTTCCATTTCAAGCAAAATACACTTTTGTTAGAGAATATTACTAAGGGGACATTTCTTTTCATGAATTAAAAAAAAATCATATTTTTTAAAGCACTGCAAATTCAGGAATTAAATTCCTGATAATAAAACACCAAAAGCAGAATAAGAATGGATGTGAAAATAAAATGCCAGCAATTTTGGCTCCATATTTTTCAAGGTAAACTGTCAACTATTTGATAGATACCTCATTAGAAAGCTCATTAAAATCTTCAGGAAAAAAACTGATAATAGTTATTTGGCATTAATTTGTCATACAGTAATTATCCTATTAAATCTAAATTAAACAATTGACTTGCACACTTTATTCAAAACATGAACACAGAAATTAAAGAGGACAGGGGAAAATATCCTATCAGTAAGAGCATCTTACCAAAATCAGTTTTATTGTTATGAGAAATTAATCGGTGAGTATATGCTTAGAAGCAATCACTTGCATATTTAACAGCTAAAGGCCCTGTCACACTGCCCAACGGATGCAAAACGGACACAACGGACGAGCAAAATGTTCCATCCGTTGTTATCCGCTTCTCAAAAGGGGCAAAAATTTGCATAACCGGAGTGGAGAACACGGAAAGGAACGGAACGCGGGGAGGACGCAGAGCGGATGGAAAGCGGATGCGGAACAGAAGCCCAGCAGATGGAAGCGGATGGAGCGGATGGCACATCCGCTAGGATTCCGGGGGAGCTCAGCAAAGCAGACGCGGAATGGATACAGCGGATGCACAGCGGATGCACAGCAGATGAAGCGGATGCAGAAGCGGAAGCCTAGCGGATGCACAGCGGAATGCTAGCGGAATTGCCTTGGTTAATTGCGCATGTGGGGGGATGCATTGCGTCAGCCCGCGGATATAAAGGGAAGCAGCTCGCACGTGGCCAGCATTCAGAGGAAAGACCTGCTTGCTGGATACATCGAGTCCTGCCTGCCCTGCCTGCATGCCTGCCTGCAAGCCTTGCTTACAGCCTTCCTGCCAGCCTGCCTCCAAGCCTCCTGGCCAGCCTCCCTGCCAGCCTTACTCTGCCTGCCTGCAAGCCTTGCTGCCAGCCTGCCTTCCAGCCTCCCTGCCAGTGAGTCTTCCTGCCAGCCTTGCTGCCTGCCTGCCTGCCTGCCAGGCTTCCTGCCAGCCTTCCTTCCAGCTTCCTGCCAGCCTCCGCCAGCCTTGGTGCCTGCCAGCCTACCTGCCAGCCAGTCTGCCTGCCAGCCTTGGTGCCTGCCTGCCTGCCTTCCTGCCAGCCTTCCTGCCAGCCTTGGTGCCTGCCAGCCTCCCTGCCAGCTAGCAACCCCACAACCATGGGAAGAACAAAAAGCCCAGCAACCTACCGCCATCCCTGGCAAGAGGGACAGGGCCACCCTCCCGCCCCTGTCCCTGACTTCTGCTTCTGCTGGGCTTCTGCTGCTCGGGCTCGCTCTTCTGTGCTGGAGCTTCTGCTGAAGCTGCTCCTGGCGGTGGTGCTTCTGCTGCTGCGTACTCTGATGAAAGCTGCTCCTGGTCCTGCTGGTCCTGCTGGTTCTGCTCGTCCTGCTCGTGCTCCTGGTCTTGCTCGTCCTGCTCATCCTGCTGGTCCTGCTTGTGCTCCTGGTCCTGCTCGTGCTCCTGGTCTTGCTGGCACTGTTGGTGCTTACTCTGCTGCTGCTGATCCTGGCCTGCGCTGCTTCTGCTCTGCTGATCCTGCTGGTGCTGCTTGCTGCTGCTGCTGATCCTGCTGGTGCTGCTGCTGCTGCTAGTGATGATGATTGATGATTATGATCCTGCTGGTGATGATGATGATGATCCTTGCTGCTGCTGCTGATGATGATTATTATGATCTTGCTGGTGATGATGATGATGATGATGATCCTGCTGGTGCTGCTGCTTGCTGGTGGTGTGGAGGAGCAGCCCTACTACCTGGGAGCCCTCTGATGAGGCCGATCTAGTCCTGCCAAAGGAGAAGAGGCATATGCGACAATGGGAGAGGACGCAATACTATATTTAGGGAGAACACGAGGATGAGGTGCTGGAGTGGCTGAGAGAGAAAGACTATCTGTGGCTGCTTGGAGAGAGAGCGGAGAGTATGTGGCTACACTTCGGAGTGCTCCTCGGCTGGTGGAAGCACATGCACACCTGGTACGGGAAGCTGCACCTGAAGAAATCTGGCCAGGCCACGGTTAAGCTGACGGACAGAGAGACCTACGTCATGGCCAGGTGCAGCTTCCTGGAGGTGAGATCCGCCACGAGGAGCACCAAGAGCCCCTCTCACTACCCTCTCTCTCTGGCAGCCTGCTGAGAACCAGTCCTCTTCCGGCCGAGAGTCAGTCCTGTTCCAGGCAGGTTTCTGTGGAGCGGCCACGACAGAGAACCCGCGGACAGCTGTTGTCACCATGGTGGAGCGCGTGGAGGACTCCCTAGTGCGGTGGGAGAAAGGAGACGGAGCGTCCATCACAGCCGTAGCTGCATCCACCACCACCCCAGCTCCACCTCCACAGAAAGGCAGAGAGGACAGACAGCAGAAGGGGCAGAGCCACACTGTCCTGCTGGAGATCAGGGACACCATCCGCACCAGCATAGATTCTCTTCTCAGCTGGTCAAACACCGATTCCTCATCCTCCAACCGCAAGCCCTTCCTCACCTATTTCAACCAGACCCTCAGGAACATGGAGGAACCCCAGAACCAGGTGGTGAAGGACCAGATCACCGAGCTGCTTCACAACCCTCCAGATCCAGAGGAACCTGCTCCCACCCAGTCCAGGCCTTCTCCACCACAGGTGATGTCCCTCCCATTCCAAGGCTTCCCACAGCCCCTCACCTACCAGGGCTACAGCTACCAGGAGTCCAGCAGCACAGGCAGCAGCCCTTCCCAGTCCAGGCACAGAGTCATCAGGCAATACCGTTGCCACCGGTTCCACTGATGCCACCGATGCCACCCACGCCAATGATGCCACCGACAACAGCGATGCCACCCACGCCACTGATGCCACCCATGCCAGTCCTCACCCAGCTGCAGACCAGACAGCCCCACTACATTACTCCTTCCTCCACCCCACAGCCAAGCCTGGCCTCAATACATCTGTCATCAGTACTGGGGCTGACACCCCATGGCATGGAGAAGGACCTCTCAGCATCACGGGGCTGAGCCAGCTGTCGAGAGCTTTCTGAACACCACGTCACCTATTTTCCTCTCGGGCCAGGCACCCCAGTGGTGCTTCAGACCAGCACTGCAGCAGCACCCACCTCCACAGCACCTGGACCCTTCACCCCTGAGACTGGGCACACCTCCGAGTGACCAAGAGGAGTGCCAGAGACTGGCTGGCTAGCTACCTGTGGACTTTATTTGGACACTTGACTTGGGTCATTTTTCTTTTGCAGCTTGTTCTCAATAATCTATCTTTGATTCAACACACTTGCTTCATTTCTTTTTTAATAAAGTCTTGGTGGAAACTTTTAAGAATGGTTTAAGCCTTTGCATGCTTTGTGGATGGATTAAGATAGCAGTGGGGTGGGAAGGGATACCTGTGGAATGAGCAGGGATACCTTTGGGATGGGTAATAGCTGTGGGATAGATAAACCTCCAGTGCAAGCATGGTGGAACTGTATGGTCCACCCTCCCAGGTGCCACACCCTATGGCCCTTTATTATCAATAACAATGTAATAATCATCCACACATGTCAACACAAAAACAACTCTTATTAAATGCCCTGATCATTGTAGGCCCACCCTAAATGCTTTTTTCCGTGCTGCATCCGCTAGGCATCCGTTCTGCATCCGTTCTGCATCTGTTCCGCTTCCTCCCTGCGTCCAAGCGGATGCGAGTTGCGCGGATGTGCAGCGGATGCCTTGCGGATATAGCAGATGCGTAACGGATGCAGAATGGATGCCTAGCGGATGCGTAGCGGATGCAGAACGGACGAATTGGATACATTTTCCATGCAGAAGTTTGAGCAGCTCAAAACTTTCTGAGCGGATGAAACGTCAATATACAGATGCTGGACAGATAGAGAGGAAGCAAAACGAGCAGTGTACAGAACGGATTACATCGCGGTTAACCAACGGATGGCAAGCTTTTTTGTCCGTTTTACATCCTCTTTGCATCCATTGGTGCAGTGTGACAGGGACTTTAGTTGTTAACTGGTTTAACATTTAATGGTTAAATATATATTTAGGCTGTTTTAATAGCATCCAAAGATGGGCTATGAAAGAAGCAGCATAAACATAATTCAAGTACATAGATTTAAATAATACATACATAATAATGTTAAGTGTAATGAGCAAACTGTAGTTCAAAGAGAAGTGTTTTTTCAGTATCTAGTGTCTTTTTCAGAGCAGTGGGCTTGGGTTATAACAAACTATTATGCATCCATTCCATGCCTTTTTCATTCATGTTTGATCAAATCTCCTGTCAACTCATAAAATATTCCTATTCTGTTTAACTTCTACATTAGCCTGCTATTAAAATAATTGTGCAAATATTTTCAATACAGGTTCCTTGGACAAAATACTCTCTGTCACACTTTGTAAATTCAGTTTCAATTATACAATTATGTCCTCATATATTCATTTCTGAATCAGACTGCTGAATCAAACTACCTGCCTACCCATCCATCCATTTAACATCCATTCCTTTTAGGTAATGGAGGCATATACATTTGTAAAAATTAGTAAATGCATTGCCAGTAACAGAACTAGTTGTTAAATATTGAAGGAATCATCAGCATTATTTAAGTAAATGTATCAATGATCTAAGAAAGTTACAGAAATAAGGGGATTCTTTCCTCAAAAGATAAACATTCTTTTTTTTCTATCTCACTTTCTATTAGTTTGTGTAAGTTATTATCTTGTTTAAATCTTTTAATTCTATATAAAGATATAGATATAACAGAGAAATATTTTAGAGAAATGAATGAAAAAAGGATTGATTATAAGGAAAAATTGTACCCCCCATCTCCAAAATCAACAAATTGAAGACACACACCAAGGTTTGATCAATAGTATAAGTTACAGAAATTCTGGAACTGAAGTTAAATGGGCTCTAGAAAATATTGCTAACAAGGAAGCTGCAGGAGGTGATGGATTACCAGCAGAAGTGGCACAAGGACAGCTTTCTTAATGAATGCACAATGTTGACCTCAGCTCAGCATCAACCCACTGTGAAGGTGTCAGAATCTTTTCTTGCTGTACATCCAAAATAATTTTTTCTGGCTTCGACTGTGAGGTGTGATCTGCCTGCCATGTTTCATTCCATTGTAGATCATTGGTCTTTACTCTCTATCACTATGTTGTCAAGATCTCCTGGGCCCCCTCTGAAGAGACCTTCTGATGGTGGACCAGTGAAGCAGGGAGTTTTTTGTTTTTACAAGTTTACCAGTACTCTGGCAAAGTACTGGGGTGTTAGTCTCCTAATCCCATGGATCAGTGAAATGGGGGACTTTTCTTAACGTTTTAGCGAAGTCAATTTGATAGGAATATTTCTAGTTGCTTCCCTCTAATTTAAGTGGCAGAAAATTAACATTTTTTTTTCTCACAGGTATATCAGTCACACCAAACACATTGCATTAAGTGAAAGAAAGAATAAAGAAGAAGGAAGGAAGGGAGGGAGGGAGGGAGGAAGGAAGGAAGGGAGGGAGGGAGGGGAGGGGGGAGGAAGGTAGGCTAGGTACTGTTATGAGTAACACAAGGAAGAGACTTGAATTCTGAGAAACAGAGCAGTAGAATATTGCAGAAATGTTGCCTGTTGAATCACAAAGAGTTGGAAATGACAAAACAACATAATAGCAACAGAGGAAGCATGCTGGGAACATATGTCCTGCTTTTCAACATTCCAGTGACATATGGTTGCCCACAGTGGGAAACAGGATAAGTTAGGATTTTGACCTAATGTAGCATGCTTCTTAAGAGGTACCGCTTCCTCCCTTACTCTTTCTTTCTCCTTCCAACAATTGCTTTACACATACATCCAGTTCTAGTTATGAGATTAGAGAAGCATTTCAATCCAAACACTCAACCTGTATGTTTTTTACAGCAAAACAAAAAACAAACAAAATATAAAAAACACAAATTCTGTGCACAAAAAAATGTGGAAATGACAATAAGTGTTCACTTTTTTGAAAAAAAAAGAAAATAATGAAAGCAACAATTCTCATGAATTGTTTCCTCATTCTTTTATCAGCATCAAGGAAGTCATCCTTCCATCCTTCTGAGGTGGGTAAAATGAAGACCCAGATTGTTGGGGGCAATAGGCTGACTCTGTAAACTGCTTAGAGAGCACTGGAAAGCACTGGAAAGTGGTATATAAGTTGAAGTGCTATTGCTATTATAGGAATGAGGGTCTCAATTAACAGGCTGGCCACCCAGCCTTTCAGACTTGCAAGTTTGGCATCAACTGCCCTGAGCTGTATATTTGAGATAGGTTATAAGATAAATGAAAATGATACATAATCACATTAACAGATACAAACAGCACATTTCTTATTCTTGATTTACTGAGATTGAAAAGTTAAGGGGAACAATTCTCTATTTACATTAAAGCCCATGTCACACTGCACCAACGGATGGAAAGAGGATGTAAAATGGAGAAAAACACTTGCCATCCGTTG
>BHFT01000280.1:0-11308 GCA_004320025.1 Laticauda laticaudata
GAACTCCTACATGAATTGTCTCATCTCAGTAAAGGATTCCTTTTGATACGTTTGGTTTTCAGAAGTTCATTCTTGTTGATTGAATGGGAAAGTTCTGTCGCCTGACAGAAGGATTGATATCAGTTGCTATAATTAATTGATTAGACTAATATTTTTGTAAAGCATAGATAATTGATAAGGTGATTGAGAAAAAGTAATGCAGAATCTGACAAAAAAAGTAGATTTTATATGTGTGTGTGTGTATTATAGTAATTAGGGAGATGGTATTAAGGTAGATTGAAGGTGGCTGGCTTGAATTAATAATCAGAGGGGACAATTTTGAATTAAACTAAGGATTGATAAAATTGCAAATATGACAGATAAAGGTAATTTGGGAAATGAATATAGAAATGATATGAGAATTTTAAATAACATTGTAAAATAAGATATGGGAATAGTCTAATGAATGAAATTAGTTATAATATGAATTGGAATTGGATAAGTTTAATACTTAATATTAATAAGGTTGATGTGATATGAAATTGAACAAACACAATGACTAGGTAAATATGGTCATGTTTGTATTGTACTGAAACCTGGAACCATACTGCTTGCCAAATGAGATTTTTTTTTTATTTAAAAAGAATTGAGGAGGAAATTGAATAATGAAATTATTAGGTATGTCTAACTGATATGATGGTTGGCATTAGGAGAGTATTGAAATGTTGAAAATAAGCAAGGAAGGATTTTGACTTAATATGAATGTGGATATGAAGAGATTATTAAGCTTGCTTCTACTAAAATGTATGATATGTTGATGCCACGCAGTTAATGTATTGTTGTGCATGTGTAGACTGAAATAAAAAAACTTATTTAAATAAAGAATTAGAATTTCTAGATCACTGAGGTTGGCAGCAGCCCCAATCTTCTGCATGTGACTATGGTATGTTCCATACCCTGTACACACTTTCCTATCAACAGTGGTGGAACTCGGGGTTCCTTACATTTTCTATCTGGTCTTTTAAATAAAGGATTTTTTTTTTAAAAAAGATAGTGTTGAGGGAAAACTGTACTATCTTTCTGACATGGAAACAGATTTATTCTGTCTATTAATCAAGCAAGTTAACTTGTTTGCAATCAGTCTGACTGATGGCAGAAAAGTGGAGGAGACCAGGAGATGGCAGAGCAGCACCACTAGTAGGAACTTGCATTCCATACCTTCCCTCAGGCTCTCTGGCAGTGAGTAGGGCAATAGTAGCTCCTTGTGGACTGGTTCTATTTGCTTTGAGTAGAGGAGGAAGAGCTCTACGTTTCCTCCATCCCAGAAAACAGCTCAGTATAATCCATCCGTGACTTGCAGCTTCTTCTGGATTTTTTTTTTAAATATAACTAAATTAAGGCCCTTTCATATAAATAATTTCTTAGAAAGTGGTTTTGGACCTCTATGATTTCACAACATTGGCTGAGCTGATTTATTTCCTTCTCAACTGTCTCTATAAGCAATCAATTTTCTTCTTTGCAGAAACTCTTTCAGAGAAAAGTTAGCTTCATAGCTTTGTAGTATTTTCCTTCTCCAGGTCCATAGGCAGTATGGAGCAGGACAGTAATTATTTCACTGGCAAAAGAAAAATGGCATTTATTAAACCCTAAATAGTTTTGAAGGCTTGAGTATAGAAACTATGATAGTGTGTTTCCTTAAGGCATCAGGTGTCATATATGTATGTATAGCAGATGAGAGATACAGCACTACTCTTTATGGGAACAAGGAGAAAGCCACTGAAGCACCTTTAAACATTATTGCAAATGATCAATATAATATACCTGTAAATATATAAACTAATCTTCCTTAAAGAGGAACTTTTTTATTGAGAGAGAAAGAATATAATTGACCAGCCTCAAGATGCGAAAAATCAAGACAGAGATAGAAAATTTTAAATAGCTACTAACTCAATCCATTTTAGTTGATTATGGCTTTCTTTCTGCACTAATTCTAGGATGCATTTCAGTACTTTAAAAAAGAAAGAAGAGGAGGCTCAATTTTGTTCCTCTTATATTGTATTTCCAAATTCTAATATAGAGGGTATTGGTGTTTCCTTAAAAAAATATTGGTTCCTGCATGCTAAGTTCAATGATATATGACATTTGGGACAGCAGCTTGAATCCAAATCCATTAGCTGGCTGCTTGCTAATCCCTTAGGACCAGCTGCCTCATCCCATTAGCAGAAAAGCAAATGTAGCACACTTCTTTGAACTACTCAACATGACAGCTTGGCATTACAATCTTGTTCTGAAAGCCATTTCATGAGAACTAGGAGGATCTAAATTTGGTAAACAGAATTGGGGTTGTTTTTGTTTGACTGAGTATCTTCCACACACAAGTAATCCAGCACTGGGAAGAATATATGAATATATGAAAAATGAATATATGCTTGCTATCAAAACAGCATAAAAATAAGTTATGCCAATGCTAGAAAGAATCACCCCAGGGGAGGGCTCTGAATTTTTGTCAGAAGACTTCTGTGGAGATAAGTTCCATTAGGAAGCTGCATTTTAATTCATCAGGGTTTCTGAAACTGAACGAAAATAAAAATATATTGACTAATCATTTTCTTTTTCCTTTAAAAAAAATCTCATTCATTTTCCGCCTGTGGATGAATTATCACCAGTCATTTGATTACACATTACAAAAATTTGCATTGCATCATTGGTGAATATTTATTTTTAGTCAATTTACAATTTTTACTTTTCTCTTCCTCAGGGTGGGTGGGCAGGGGAAGGACAATAGATACTCAGAAGACAAAAATAAATGTTCCATAGGTCAGAAGTGCTCAGTCTACATTTATTTATTTATTCAATTTCTGTAGCTCAACCAGGTAACTCTGAGTGGCTTAGAATTCTAAAATTATAAAACAATTTAAACAATTTAAAAAGCACTAAAACAATAAAAATATATACAAAATAAATAAGTACAAACAGCAGTCATGATGATTAATCAACTAATAGTAAAGCTAAGGCCCGTTACTTAGCTCTATGATTAATTGATTAATCAACTAATATCAGTTTAGCCCAAGATCTTAGCTAAATCTCTGTTTACAAAAATAATTTTATTGTGAGCTACATAAGAGAAGGTAACATATAAATTAATCTAGAGAAGTAAATAAGTAAATTAATTAACTATGTGCCTATAACATGCAAAAAAAACCTTTGAGTGAGGATAGTTAGAGAATAGTTCCACTCTTTTCCTACTTATCATTTCTCCTTTTTTATTGCACAAAGTGTTGAAAAATCAATTATCCTTTAGAAAACATATTCCTTATAAATAAAAGGTAATTTTCAGCAGAAAGATGCAGGAATCGATACTGATTTGACCCACTCTATACTCTATAGTTCTTCAACCAAACTGTTCTTCAAAGCAACTATTAGGATATCGCTACATGGAATCCCATAAAAGATTAAATGTCACCTCAGGCTTTAAAGCTGGGGGGACTTCAGATGACCTAAAGGACAGAAAAAATATGGTCTTCAGTGGCAGAAGCAGCTACTTTTTATTGACTGGATTGTCAATGGGGAAGTCAGATTTGTTTAACAATTGCATGATTCACTTAACAACTGCAGTTAACAACTATGGCAAAAAAAGGTCATAAAATGGGGCATAACTCACTTAAGAACCGCTTTGATTAGCAACAGAAATGTTGGGCTCAGTTGTTGTCATATGTTGAAGGCTACCTGTATAGCTAGACATTGTTTCCCATGGCCAGTCGGGATCAGAAAACAGACCATTTGGAATAGTTGAGAATGTCACAACTTTTTATCTTAACCCTTGGTCCCCATTCTGAAAAGCATCTGTATCCCTGGTTATTTTTTGTCATTCAACACCTGTGAAAGAAATGCCTTTAAAAATTAAGAGCCTTGATAAATAGTGGGTAAGATAAAGACAGAATCTGTATTCCAGTATAAAAGCATCTTTAACTGCTATTGCTATTTTTTATTTCCAGACTGTATAACTTTGTATTGATGTAACCTATAGAAATATAAGCACAAGGCAGACTTTAATCCAGAACAGAAAAAGAACATTTACATCTTTATTTTAGAAAAAGGAAAGAACTCATAGATAAAAATAACTCTACATATGGATTAAATTTATGTTGAGGATATAAAATAATAAAAATGCTGATTTTATTATACTAAACAGAAATTATGAGAGTTGGTGCCTACCTGTGGGCTGCTATGCACAGCAAAACTCATGTCTGGTGGAGAAGTCAAAGGAACAGCATGGGATGCAATGGGGCTCGTGATTCTCCTAAGTGGACAGCCTGTTGTACTGCTGGACCCTATGGAGTTTATGGGGATGGACAGAATCTCTGATGCACTAAGAGATGCTTCCAAATAGTTGGATTTGCTGTTTATAACAGAGTTCCCGTTTGGTGGCAGATTCCCATGTACAGACCTGGTATGAACTGGGAAACCTGAAAGAAGAAAGAAAGAGGGTAACTCACAGGGAAGACAAGAGCATATTTCCCATATAAAATGTTCTCTCATTCCTTAAGTAGGGATAAGTTCATGAGCAGAAGTATAGGGTTTAGTTTCCTTTTGGGGAAAAAATAGGATGCTGGAGACTTCTGTCACCTTTGTCTCTTCCGGGCAACCACTCGTGTGCCATTTCTGGCACGCATGCCATAGGTTCACCATCACGGATATATAGTATCTTCTTTGCTGACCTAATAAAACTGTTTTTAAAGTAAGCCTTCTGTGCTATTTACATTCCATATAGTACTAAGCTAAAGAATTAGGTAAGGCTCTCAGCATGGTGGTTATATCTTCTGTTGCTCATGTTGCTGGAAGAACTTAAGAGAGAAGGATAAACAGATGAAGACATAGAACATAGAACACAGTCTTTCCATGTGCAAAATTAAACCTGCCTAGACTCCAGACTCCATTGACTCTGACAAATGTTTTTAATGTGATTTAGCAAGCTGAGCTTTTCTTATCTTATACATATTCTCTTTAAATCAGATTTGACTCTTATCTCCAGTAAAAATACAATCAAAGGAACAATTTCTACAGTAGATTAATAGGTGGGTAGGACAGAAAGAGAGATGAATGTGCCCAATTTGACTTGTATTTATTCACCAGGAAAAGAATCAGGCCAGGTCTAACCTTTCTGTTAAGTGTCTTTTGAGAGATAAATTCAATGAAATAATTGTACATTGTTTCATGTTAAGATGCAGTGAATTAATCATTTCTATGTTCTTTAGGATATCAGATAAAAATCCTCCAAATAACTTCTTCGTTGTCCTTAATGTGGTGTGGCTTTTACTGCATTTCTATAGTGTATTTCATATACCGTGTTTCTCATATAATAAGGCTGGGTCTTATTTTTTTTTGAGCCCCGAAAAAATGGCTAGGCCGTCTTTTGGGGGGTTACTTAATTCTCCCCCATTGTATCCTCGGGCGGGCGGGTGGCGATGGCTTGGATGTTGACCTTGGCATTGGTGGGGCACTTTGTATCGGGAGACCTTCCACCAACGTTTCTTCCCCATGCCGCCACAGCATTTGGAGCATCACCGTGGTGTTTGGCGCAGCCACACAGGGCCGGACAGGGCTCCTCTCTGCAACTGGAGCCCAGAGGAGACACTCGGCTTCAGGCGCTCCTGTCGCTGCCTTCCCAGGCATCGTTTGAAGGCAAAGCCCATTCTTTTAAAAATGACGCCCTACTACGACAAAGACTCCCCTGCCCAATAGGGCAGCCCAACCCCACATGGGGAAGCAAATCTCCCAGGGCCGCAGTGCAGGATCGGCCCACCCCAGGAGAAGCGCCCAACTGCTATCCCTGCCTGGCTCTGGCAGAGCGTGAAGAACTTCGCCTGGGGTGTCCAGCACAGCTGATAGGTGGGCCCTCCTGCCCGGTGGCGGAGCTCTGGCCAAGGCAGTGAGTGCCTCCCTGCCGGGCCATGCCAGGGCCGTGCCAGAGCCAGGAGGGCTGGGCAAAGCCAGGAAAGTGAGCCACAGGTGCGTGCCCGCCTGCCAAGCAAAAGAGCCAGGCCGACTTGAGCTTGGCTTCCCAAGTTCCTCCAGCCCAACCCTGAAGGGGTCACCAGGAGAGGCCACCCGAGGCAGTGATAGCACCCACCCATCTGCAGAGAGGGAGGCAAGGCGACAGCCTGCGCCACGTCCTCCTCTGAGCTGAACTTCCCCGAGTGAGTGCCTCTGCCCAATGCCTGTTCCGCTGCAGCATTTGGAGCATTGCCACAGCGTTTGGAGCTGCTGGTGTGTTTGGAAATGCATGGGGACAGGGACAGGCTGGGCAAGGGGTGGGCTCTCTTCACCGGACCCACCGGCCAGGGAAGCAATGCTGCCGTCACCTCGCCTGTCAACACAGGTCAACACAGAAAGCACCATACCCGGGTGTGCAGCAAAAGTACTTGGCAAAAGTAGGGAGGATGGTAGCGAGGCATGGCTGCCCGCGGGACACTCCTAATGGCAAACGCCCCACCCTTCCCCCCCATTTTGCATGTTTTAAAATAGGCCTTAATTTGGGGGGAGGGGCTTAATTTCATTTTATGCTTAAAAAACATGCTGGGACTTCCTATTGGGAGAGGCCTTATTGTTGGAGAAACACGGTCGTATGATATATAATTTTGGTATGTATTGTTAGATAGGAAAGAAAGGAGTGTACTCTAACACTAACATATTTTAACAGTCATGCTTGACCTCTACATAAAACTCTTCCATGTAAGCAATAGCTTAAGAATTATGTAAAGGTGACTTGTACACATGCACAAATGCACAAACATACAAACATATCTATACACAGAGACTTGCAGCCATACATGCCTACTTCTCACAAACACTGAAGGCATGGGCAGCCAATGTTCTATGTTTCTTTTGTTATATTTCATATAAATATCTTCGGAAACATTCTGTATCTAAGATTTTAAATTATGGGAATTGCAAAGTGATTTTTATTCTTTGAAGATGATAAAACATTGCATGGCCCTTGTACAGTTTTCAAATGTCTAGGGATCAAGATTACCATTCAGACTAACTCTCCAAGGAAGAAGAGAGGTTTCACAGTTGTCTGCCATTACCAGAGTGTGGTGTTTAGCACAAGTGGTTTTTACTGTGGCTCAGCACCTCTTCAGCTTTTCCTTTTCCCCATGAAGATGCCCAAGGGGCAGCAATGCTTGCTTGGTTCTGGGAGCTGTCAGGACACTCTACAGAGGTGCCAAGAGCAAGCAAGCAGGCCAAGAACCTATTCAGTTTGGCACTGCAATCTTCCTTCTTTCCTTCCTTCCTTCCTTCCTTCCTTCCTTCCTTCCTTCCTTCCTTCCTTCCTTCCTTCCTTCTTCCTTCCATTTCTATAGCCACCGACAACATATCAAGTTTACCACAGATAACAGATAATCAGAGTTGGAAGGGATCTTGTAGGTCATCTAGTCCAACCCCCCGCCCAAGGCGGGAGACCCTAAATCATTTCTGAGAAGTGGTAGTCCAATCTCTTCTGGAAAGTTCCAAGTGATGGAGCTCCCACAACTTCTGAGGGAGATTGATTGTTGATGTTTTCTCACTGTCAGAAAGTTTCTCTCCTATTTCCAGGTTAAATCTCTCCTTGTTCATTTCCATCCATCATTCCTTGTCTGGCCTACAGGCCTTTAGAAAATAGCTTGAGGCAGCCCTCTCTGTGGCAGCCCCCTTCAAATATTAGGAAGACTGATAACATGTCTCCCCTGGTCCTTTCTCACATAGATTAGCCATCCAGTTCTCTGTAGAACCATTCTTCATATATTTTAGTCTCCAGTCCCCTAATCATCCTGAGTTGCTCTTCTCTGTACTTTTCTGGAGCCTCAACATCTTTTTTATAGTGTGGTGACCAAAACTGGATGCAGTACTCTTTTGTGATCTTAGTTAGGCTTTTAATAGAGTGGTATTAGTATCTCACTTGATCTTGATTGTATCCCTCTGTTAATGCAATTTAGGATTGCATTAGCTTTTTTTTGATGGCTGCTGCACACTGCTGGCTCATATTTAGCTGATTGTCCACTAAGACTCCAAGTTCCCTGCTATTGAGCCTGGTTTCACTCAGTCTTTATGTGTACTTTTGGTTTTTCTTGCCTAAGTATAGGACTTTACTTTTCTCTACATTGAATTTCATTTTGTTAGATGCTACCCAGTGTTCTAGTCTTATATCATTAAAACAATCCACTAAATAAACAAGTTATCAACTGCAGACATGGTGACACCAATACCAAACTGTTTTCAGGGAAAATGCCAAATGATCAATTTGGTTTTAGAAAAAGCCAAGGAACAGACAGGCATCATTGCTGATGCAAGCAGGATATTTGAAAAAGCCAAAGTGTGCCCCAAATAAATCAATATGTACTTCATTGTACATGTTGATTTCAGAAAGGCCTTGATCATATAAAGCTGTGGAATGTCCATAATAAAATAAGAATCCCATAATATCTCATTCTCCTCATGTGACACCTAAGCACAGGTCTGAAATCACAGGCAGAATGTTCACAAAACAGACTAACTCCAGGTGGGCAAAGAAGTAACATAAAGCTTTGTAATCTCTCCCTGATTATTAAACACATATGCTGAATATTTATTGAATAAAGCTGAATTGGAGGCTATGGTTTTAAAATTGGAAAATATATTAATAAGCTGTACTATGCTGATGACATTATTCTCATAGCTGAAAATAGAAAAATGAACTGCAAGTTCTAGCAATGAAAGTCAATGGAAAAATTGAAGCTATGTTTAAATACAGTATATAGATCAAAAACTAATTGCAACAAATAAAGTAAGCAACATTACAGGAGCAAGAATGGGGAAGGCCTGAAATGGTAGGTAATTTCTGCCTTTTAGATGCAAACATCAATAGTAATCCTTTTTAAATACACCACTCTCTAATTAGATTATCTATTGCAATTAACATCATATCAGTCTGAGTCAACTTCTTGCAGAAATTATCAGGTGAAACTGTTTCTCCTAGCTACCAGTTACTCATTACAATATTTAGTACAAACACTTCAAAAACCATGCTTTGTCTCACAAAGCTCCCAATGTTCACCACTGAAAAATAGTACTGGTATTATTTTATGTAACTTTTGTAATGTGGAAAACAGTCAGTTGAAATGGTAATTAGCACTCCCTTGTTGTAACTTTTCAGGTTTATAGTCTGAAGATGGATAAGACAGAATCAAGATAGCTACTTAAGAATCAGTTACATGTTATGAAATACATAGATCTGCCACCAATCTAGCTATCTCCATACTTGACCCTCATAAAACTAAGTGACAATGTCATTTTATTTTTGTTGTCCTTATTAACTGCATGTTGTCAATGCATCTTCTATTTTTGAGGAAGAAGGGGGACAGTAACATAGTGGAGAATATAGTCCAAGTCTCACAATTATTAAGCTAACATTTTAGATTCAACTTTGGGTCTAAATATAAAGATATATAAATGGAAATCTTTGATATTTCAGTTCAATAGTACATGTGTTAATTTCCATCTCTTACATGCATACAATGGTAAAACTTTTTTGAGGCAAGCAAGTTGCATACTCATACAGCCCATTGTCCTGTCTTGGTAAGTTTACTGAGGAGTGATACCACTATATGGCTACCCTACTTCAAGCTCATAAGATTAAATACTGATCCATAAAAGATATAATTAACATCTTTTCTTCTGATGTGTGTGCATCTGAGATAGAGAGATAGAGAAAGATGCATCCTATAAAATATGAGGCACCAATTTATCAGCAATCAACTATAGATGCTATAAATGCTGAAAACAGTCTTACAAGTCTTAAAATATAAGCAAGCAATGACTTTTATTTATGCATTTATGACAGCTATTTTACAGAATTAATTTTAAACTCATGAATTCATCTGAAATTTAAAAAATAAACTCACAATGAACTAACTAAAAGAAGGGTTATGCATTCACTTTTTTTAAAGATCATCTCCTGAACTCCAGTAATATAATGATGAAGGAGCATCTTCCCAATGAGAATGTATCTTGGTAGATGTAGGAACATCATTTTCTTTTCCTCAACATGAACATAAATCCATTGCCTGTTCCCATCCTCCAATCATCTGCACACAAGCACCTAACTTACTATTTGTGTTGAAAATCTGAAATCCAGAACTGTGCATGATGTACTTACTCACAAAGTCTGTGTGAAACTTCATGAAGTGTGGCTGATCCCCGTACATGTTTAATCGTCAATCCATCACCTCACTGGAACAGCAACAGTGCCTCCAGCTTCAAAAATCCTTAAAAATGTTTTCTTCTCATGATCCAACATGACCCAAAGACAGCAGTTTCCAGCAATTCCAGGGTAGAGCAGTCTCCTCAAGTGGAGAAGAAATTACGTGCAAGCAAATCCTGCTTAACCACAAGACAGCAATAGCAGCTGCTGGCTGGCTGGTTAGAAACAGTTGGAGCTGTCTTTCCCTCCCTGCCTCCCTCCCTTCTTCTCTTTGCTTGCAGCAACCTTAAAATCTCTTACAAAGGCAGCTGGATTCTTGCTTTATGATATCCTGATAGCTGAATTCATTCGTGAGAAGACCAATCAGTGTCTTACTTTACTGGTATAGCTCTCAAATCAAAAGCTGGGGATTAAGAGTGGGTTGGATATTATTTAGTGTGTTCATTTTTAGAAAAGTTCAGTGCTTTGTGAAGTCAGTAACAATGACATAAAGCTACAGTTATAAATAGCTATTTCTGTGCTGATCTCTGTGAGATACAAATTAGATAATATCAATTATCCAATAAGGAGTTTTTAAAATGTAAGATTGTGACATTGATTTGATATTGCCATAATTTGATAGCTGGTGCTCTCTGTCTAATAACAAAACAACTGCAATTAACAAGTAAACCCTTTCCATTGCAATTTGCATCTGCATGCTTAGAAATGGCAGACCTGTTGAATTTGTTGATTAATTAGGTACCTTCAAGTTGGTGTTGATTATTAGCAATCACTTAGATCTTCTTCACACTGATTTGTCCCCAACCTTGTCTCTCAACAATGCACTCCTCACCACTAAAATCAGGTTAGGACATCAAAGTGATTCCTTGAATATATGTTCAAGACCATATCATGCAAACTGGTTAGTCTCTTCTTCTACTTTACCTTAACCTAGAACTTGCAAAACATGGTGAGTACCATCCAACCTGAGCAACCTAGCATATGGCACTGCATCATCAATCACTTTACCTTGTTTATCCATGTGGTTTCTTTGTAAAGGCCCGGTCCCACTGCACTTATGGATGCAAAGAGGATGTAAAATGTTAAAAAAAGCTTGCCATCTGTTGGAAA
>BHFT01000281.1:0-62257 GCA_004320025.1 Laticauda laticaudata
CAGATTCTTTTTCCCCTTAGGGTGTCCTTTGAAGTCCTTTTAAGTCTTAGAATAATAAAAGAACAGTTCTCACCAAATCAACACACTTTCACTTTCAACCTCTTCCATTCGGAGCTGTCCCAACTTCAGCAACTTTGGGGGCTGCCTCTCTGCTGCTGGCAAAAGGGCTTCTCCTGGATCAACCAGGGACTTTGCGATAACCCTGGGATCTACAGGACACACCCTTCACTATCACTGTCTCTTTGGGACAGTTTAGGTCTGTTTGGACCGTCCAGGGGCAAAGATATTGGCTGCAATCTCAGACCTCCAAGATTGCATGCAGCATATATGCAGATATATCATGCAGATGATACATGCAGTATCATCACGACGCCAGCTCCTCCCCCTCCAATTGTTTTTAACTAAAAGACCAGTTTCTCTGTGTCTCACTCCAACCACTGAGCAATAAACCCACCTTGCCCCCACATTCCGTGTAAAATAGGAAAAAACAAAATCACTGTTTTCCCCTTCCCTCTTACCATATTACAGTAAGTAATATGTACATTTTTTTCTTGCTGTTTACAAAAAGAGATATGAATAGCTGTTACAAGGGAAAGCCACCATACCATGAATCATACCACCTTTTTATTTCTCTTTAAAACTTTTGCAAGCTGCAATGATATCAACCATTTTGCAATTAAATCTTAAAAAAAAAAAAGTCCAGCATGTTTCCTCCACAGCATGGTTGATGCTACAGTTCAGCTGGAAATGATTTGATGTCATGAGAACAATGGTGTGAAGTAGCTTTTGAAGGAGTGCAGAAGGCCCTGCTATTCTTCTTTCCATGCCTCCAACTTCTCTTTTTCCTTTTTTGTCTTTTTTGAATAAGTGCAGCTCTACTATTTACCTAATAATTTCAAATTACACTAAATGAATTCTTTTAGGAGCTAGGACTGTAACCTTCAATTTTAGGAGATTGAGGAATTGGTGAAATATTGCAACTAAACTTTAAGAAATAAAATACAACATATAGAGAAACCGGGAGCTTGTAAATTAGAATTATTATCATTCTGCTGGGTTTTGAACCAGTAACATTTGCCATATGAGAGTTATATTGACTCTACTCCGGGGTGGGATTCTGCCAGTTTGCACCTATTCGCTAGAACTGGTTAACATTCTAAGCAGTTCAGAGAACCGGTTGTTAGAAGAAATTACTGGCCTAATCCTGTAAGGAAGGCAGGAAGGAAACATTCTGCTGTTGCTTACAGAAACTGCCTTTCCATTAACCCTTATTACGTTCTTGGCAGGACTAAACGACCTGTCTCAGGAATGTCTCTGGAGGTTTTTTTCCCCTCCTTTGCTGGTACTTTGCTTGTGTGGAATGACCACTGAAAAAAGAGACTTATGACTGTTTTTCACACTTATGACTGTTGCAACATCCACACAGTCATGAGAGGCCAGACGAGGAGATATGTGCCTCGATGTGAGTGATGTTGAGTTGGCTATGCACAGCCAATAACATGACCACCAAGCCACGTCCATCCAGTCACATGAACACCAAGCCACACCCACCAACTAAGCCACGCCCACAGAGCCAGTTGTTAAAAAATTTTAATCCCACCCCTGCTCTACTCTAAGATAAAGCAAAAGTTTGAAAGGTCCTAGAATTCATGATAGGTGTGGACTTGGTGGGAAAAGGTGGGCTTTTCTATGCAAAGCAGCCAATAGACTGTTAGATTAGTCTGCAACAAGCTGCAGTGCTTCAATCAAAACTAACCAACAGCCAGGAGGCATCCAACAAAGGAAAATGGATTTTGAATGGGAATCGGAGAAATAACCCTGAAGTTTCTTGGGATGGGAATGGGATACTTAAAGGAGAATGGTATTATCCATTTCTGCCTTTCAGCAACAGGTGCCTTGCTATAATCTGAATAATGTGCATATGCACTACATCTCTCAAGACAGTTTATAAGACAGTGTTTCTCAAACTTTGAGCAACTTTTAAGTGTGTGGACTTCATCTCCCAGAATTCCCCAGCCAATATAGGAGTTGAAGTCCATATATCTGGAAGTAGCTCAGGTTGAGAAACACTAGCCTAAGATCTCGGTATCACATTCCTGCTTCAATGACTCTGTTTTTTCTCTTTTCCTGTGTACAAATGATTACATGAATATTGCATTTTCCTGAAGTTGCCATGGAAGTTGTTCTGTGTCCCTCATGACCCTATGCATAGCAAATGAATGCCAGGATGTTCATATCCCTGAAAGGTTAAATGAGCAGCACACACTGACTAGCACAACCAAGTAACTGGCATTGTGGACAGGAACATCTGCACAGGGTATGGGCTAGAGCTTCCCAATTCTAGATCAGAGATCCCACAAAAGGTCATGAATAACAACAGAGCTAAAGGGCCTGTCACATTGGCCGATGGATGCAAAACATTTGTAAAAAGGACACAGCAGATGAGAAAATGTTCCATCTGTTGTTATCCGCTCTCAAAAGTGCCTGCCCCCGAATTGCATAACCAGAGCGGACAACAATGGAAAGAACGGACGGGGAGGATGTAGATGGGATGGAAGCGGTAGGCCTCCACGGAAGCCTAACTGGAGGAGCGGATGGAAAGCCAGATGGCTACATGGGCAGGAACTTCCGGGGAGCACAGCGAACGGCGTGCAGCGGAAAGAGCGGATGCGGAGCGGATGCGGGCGGATGCTGAAAGAATGAGCGGCATGCAGCACAGCCTTTAGCGGAAGCCTCGCGGAAGCCATAGCAGTATGCACAAGCCATGCACTGCGCCGTGCAGGGAGCGTTGCATTTGCGTCAGCCCCGCGGATATAAAGGGAAGCAGCTCGCAAGCAGCTTTCACCATTCAGAGGAAAGAACCTGCTGCCAGACCACAGCTCCAGCCAGCCAGCCAGCCAGCTATCAGCAACGCCAACAACCCAAAACCATGTGGAAGAATTGAGAAAGCCTCTGCCCATCCTGCTGGCCAGACTGGGCAAGAGGGACAGGGCCACATCCACCCCCTGGTGCTTACTCTGCTTCTGCTGCGGCTTCTGGCTGTTTGGGCTGACTCTTCTGGTGCTGGGCTGTCTGCTGCCTGTCCTGGTGGCCTGGGTGCTATGTGCGTGCTTATCTGCTGGTGCTCGCATCTGGTACTGGGGCTTCTGCTGGTTGCTTACTCTTGCTGGTGCTGCTCCGTTGGTCCTGCTGGTGCTCTGGTCCTGACTGGTCCTGCGGTGCTCCTGGTGCTCCTGGTCCTGCTGGTGCTGCTGGTGTTGCTGGTGCTTACGCTGCTGCTTGCTGCTCCTGGGCTGCTCGGTGGCTGCTGGTTGCTGCCTGGTTTCTGCTTTTGCTGCCTACTGTTTGTGGCCATGCTGCTGGTGGGTGGTGGTGTGGAGGAGCAGCCCCTACAACTTCGAAGCCCCTCTTATGAGGGCCAGCATTGGCCCTGCAGAGGGAGGAAGAGCAGAAGTGTGCAACGGTGAGAGGAGGCAATACTCATCGAAAGAGGAACATGAAGGATGAGGTGCTGGAATGGCTGCGCGAGACCGACGTATCTTGTGGAAGGGAACATAGGCTCTATTCACGACAACCAAAAGAAGCAGCTGCTTGGAGAGAGAAGGCCGGAGAGCCTGGGCTACAACTTTGGTGAGCTCCTCGGCTGGTGGAAGCACATTGCACACCTGCGTATGCGGAAGCTGCACCCTCAAGAAATCTGGCCAGGTCCACGGTCCAACGCTTGCCACGGACAAAGAGACCTTTACGTGCATGGCCAAGGTGCAGCTTCTTGGACGGTTGAGATTCCGCCACTGAGGAGCAGCCCCTTCTTCACAACACTCTCTCTCAGGCAAGCCCACTGAGAGGCCACGTGCTCTTCTGGCCAAGAGTCAGCTCCTGTGTCCAGGCAGCGTATCTTGGAAGCGTCCCACGACGGAGAACCCCCCAACAGCTGCACTCCTGTGGTGGGGCACGTGGAGGACCCCCTGATGCAGGGGGAGGCAAGGGAGAGGGACTTTCCACACAGGCCACCCACATGCCCCCCACCTCCACCTCCACGAAAAGCAGAGAGCAGACCGGAGGCAGAGCATGCTGTCCTTGCTGGAGATCAGGGACACCATCAGAAGCAGCGTAGATCTCCCTCTCAGGCTGGTACCACACCGACGTCCCATCCTCCAACTGCAAGCCCTTCCTCACCTACGTCACCAAAACCCTCATGAACATGTTGGATTTAACATACCCAGGTGGTAAAGGACAGGATCCCCAGTTCTTCTTCACAACCCCTCCAGGACCCCAGGCTGAAACCTGCTCCCACCCAGTCCAGGCCTGCTCCTCCACCCAGGTGATGTCACTGCCCTTCAAGCTTTTCCACGGCCCTCACCTACCAAGGCTTATGGCTACAGGAGTTCCAGCAGCACAGGCAGCCCGCTTTCCAATCCAGGCACAGCACATCGGATGCCACGGTGCCACTGATCCCACCGATTTGCCACCGATGCCAGCCACCACCGATGCACCGACTCCACAGGTGCCACTGAAGCCACAGGATGCCACCCATGCCTCACCTCACTTCACTTGCAGACCCGACATCACCACTACACTGCTCCGTTCCTCCACCCACAGCCAAGCCCGGCCTCAGAAACTCTGTCAATGGGTATTGGGGTTGACACCCCAGTCCATGAGGAAGGGGCTCTCAACATCACGATCTGAGCCAGCTCTATGAGAGCTTCCTCCACACACTGTCCCCTGTGTCCTCTTGGGCCAGGCACCCCAGTGGCGCCTCAGACCGCATCCAGCAGCAGGCCACCTCCACAGCACCTGGAAGCCTTCACCCCTGTTAGATGAGGGGCACGCCTCTAGAGTGACCAAGAGAGTGCCCACAACCTGGGGTGGGCTACCTGTGACTTTATCTTTGCCTTTGGACACTTTGATTTGGTCATTTTGATTTTACAGCTTGTTATTAATAAAGAATTATCTTTGCTTCACACACTTGCTTCACTTTATTTTTAGTCAATTAAAGTCTTGGTGGAAACTTTAGAAATGGTTGTAGCCTTTTGCATGCTTGTGGATAGGGTAAGGATAGCAAGTGCGGATGGGCCAGGGTACCTGTGGGATGGTTATAGCCTGTGGATGGCAGGGCATGCCTTTGGGATGGTAATAGCTTGTTGGGAATGGGCAGGGATACCGTTTGCGGATGGGTAATAGCTGTGGATGGGCGGGATACCTTTGGGATGTGCGGTAATAAGCTGTGGATGGGCAGCATACCTTTGGGGCATGGGTAATAGCTGTGGATAGGATAAACCGTTCCAGTGCAAGCATTAGTGGCGGACTGTATTTCGCACATCCCTCCCCAGGTGTCACACCTTTGGCCCTTTATTACCAATAAAATGTAATCATTTGATGCCACACATCTTTCAACATAAACACAACTTCTTTTATTAGATGCCCTGTGTTCATTATAGCCCGAGCTCAACATACGTGGCCTAATCTCATCAGTGTGATCGAGACAGGCTGAAGGAAGCATCCATTAATCATCTACCATCCTGTCTTTGCACTCCACTGCTCCAGCTGGGGAGTTGCCCAGTGTGTTCAGGAGGTTGCGCTGCTTCTTCCCTTCATTGTGAAGCTCTGTCTGGGGCCTTGCACATCCAGAGTTTATCCTATCAGGTTTCGCCCTTGCCTCCATTACCAGGTTCCATGTCCCCATTGCCTTGTTGGAGTTCCAACAGCCTGTTCTGCCAAGACTGGGTAGCGGGGCACCGCATGAGATTGTGCAGGATGCAGCAAGCTTCCACGCATCCTCTCACGGTCTCCTGGGCGATACGCCATGGTGGTGAGAAGTACCTGGGAACCTTTTGGCCAGGATGCCAAAGGCGTTCTCACCACCCGCCTTGCCCTGACGCCGGAGTTGAAGATCCTCTCTTCACTGTGAGCTCTGGAGGTGTGGGCTTGCATGAGGTAGGTTCTGAGGGAGAAGGCGTCATCCCCACAATGAAGTAGTGCACATTCTTGCTGTTTGTTGGGCAGGGGGTATGGGATCTGGGAAGCTCACGATGAGGTTGCGTTCCGCCCTCTTGAGGTGACTGGCATTGTATACCTTTGGCATCTGAACATGACCGTTGCCTGAACATCGATGTACATTGAACCTGTAGTCAGCATCGACCATGGCGGAAGAGGGTGATGCTGTGAAGAAGCCCTTGTAGTTGAAATAACTGGACCCTGACTTGGGTGGTGCTTTGCAGGCCATGTGCTTCTTATTCTGTGGCTCCAACCGCGGTGTGGGGGAAGTTCCACTGTTGATACCACTGCTCTGCAACTCTTCTTTCCAGCCTTCTTCAGTGGTGAGGCACTGGAGGAGCTTCCTCCAGGTATTCTTCGAAGATGGCCTGCCACCACTTCTCTGACCCGCAATGCTATAGGTTGCTGGGGACCCTCCAGCTGTACTGCATCTCCTTACGTTGGTCCCGGAGGTCCAGGTGGCGCAGAGTTCAGTGCCAACCTTGTGCCCCGGGTCCAGCTGGGCTGGAAGTTGGTGCTCTGCTTGCGGCAACCTGGCGTCTCAGCCGGCCTCCACAACTTCGTCAAACATGGGCTGAGGCATCCTCATGAAGTTTGGATGCACGAGGGTCTTCGTTTCCTTCAGCTCCACCATCAGCTTGGTCGTACGTCCGTACTTCTGGCTGTTCTCGGTGATCCATCTTCAGACCAGACAACTTCTTGGACGCTCCTTTTCTTCCACATGGAATAGGTGAAAGACCCTGTAGATGGCTTCGCACTGTTGTAGAATGATGTGGCTACCAAAGGAGTGGTGTGATGATTCCATGGTGGAGATGACTGGCGATGCTGTGGAGCGCAAGACCAGATGAAGGCTGGAGGTCTACACAGCAGGGCTGGCTGGACTGAAAGTGAGATTCAGGTGAGTTCCTCCCGCTTTTTATAGCGAAATATGGTTTTCTGCTAGATGTCCTTTTGCATCCTTTAGACATCCTGCCAGACATCCCTAAATTATCCGAGATATGGTCCCCTCTGCGAACGTTTTTTCTGTTTTAGCTTTGTATGGAGCTGCATCCCGCTTTCATCCTTTCACCGGTCCATGCTATTAACGCCTGCACATCCCGTTTCCGGCATCCGTTTCGCTTCTTTCCCTGTGTCCGTTTTTCACTGGAGCAGATGGGAGTTGCATGGATGCACATGGATGCCTAGCGGATAGAGCGGACGCGTAACGGATGACGACGGATGTTAGAACCTCGTTTCCCCGTATGCATTGCAGATGCAGAATGGATGCGTTGGATACATTTTCCACCTCAAAAAGTTTCGTGGAGCAGCCTCAAAACTTTTTGAGCGGAAGGGTCAGTAGATGGATGCTGGACGGATAGAGAGGATGAAAAACGGAGGCAGTGAGTACAGAACGGAAGCATCGCGCTAACCAATGGATGGCAAGTGTTCCTCTCCATTTTACATCCTCTTTCCATGCGTTGGTGCAGTGTGACATGGGCTTAAGATCTTGTGCAACTTCCAAATCCAGACAGACAGGTTCTAACCAATTAATCAAACATCATGGTAGTAGACAAAAAGTAGAAGATGGCAATGGTTACATGATAACAACAACAGAAAGAAGGAAGAAATAAGTTTTTCATAATGCAGAAGTACCAGGGCCTGAAGAAGGAACTAGAGGAAACATGGAAAGTAAGGGCCAATGATGTTGGGAGCATGCAATGATTTCGAAGCTGGGAGAGTGGCTTCAACAGGTTCCAGGAACAACATCAGAGCTCTCTGTTCAGAAGAGTGCAGTGCTAAGAAAAGCTAAAATATCGTACAGAATCCTCAAATGCCCAGGCTTTTGGTAGGACCTGAAATATTCATTTGCCTTCTTTCTTTTTTTACATTTGTTTCATTTTTTCACTGGGCATTAATTATCCCTCTGTGAAGTGTTTGCTTCCTGGTCCAATTTTCCTTATTACAAGATATGGTAAACATTCATTCTTCCTGGGACAGCCAGAAATGGTAATACTCTTGCTTTTAGGAACTGTTGTATCCCTCTGTCCATCGCCTGCCTGACTCACTACCTGTATTTGAGATCACACTTTTTTAAGCGAAGCCCAGTGTGTAAGGAGTTGCTGCCATGGAGACAAAGAGGTATAGCTGGAAAGAAAATGGAACAACAGAAATAAGAGGTTGCCTGTCCTACTTTAGGAAAAGAACACAACCCTGAATGGAAGTATTCTGCACAGACTGGAAAATTAAGGCATAGGTTTATAAACATTGAGTGGAATAAATTGGCTAATAAATTCAAAGCAGCAGTCATGAAGGAAATTCTCTTTGGCATTCAATGTCTTAAAGGGGTCTGCAGCTAGAAAAGAACATTTTTTAAAAATGTTCAAAGCTCTAGAAACTGGATACAAGGAAAACGAGATGCTGAAAAGATCTAAAACCTGGATTGGGGTGGCAGAGGAAAAGTTGACCCCCAGATAGCATGAAGAGATCCTGAAAACAACTCAGTCAACCACAGAACAATCTTTTGGTAGAAAGATAAACAACCCTTGATAAGCAGAAAGATAAGCAACCCTATTTACTAATGCCTACCTTGCAGGATGTGGCCACTCATATTTCTTTTACCTAAAATGAATCTGAGGCTCCTTATACCCTCTTTCTCCCAGGATGCTCCCTACCGGTCCTGCTTACCTTTCTCCCTTCCCCTCCCTCCCACTTGCTAGAAAGATGCACACACTCCTATTTCCACTTTCCCACTCATTATAGCAGTCGAATTGCTAATGTGCTAAATATAACCATCCATAACACTCATTCATGTCTCTACTTTTGAGTGGCAAGGGAAGAGAACATGAAAGGAGACAGATGTTTTATGTCTTTGTTTTGGTACTGTGTTTTTAAAGATAATATCAATCAAAGCAATAACAGGCTGTGAGATGTGGTCTCTCCTGTGAAATGTTCCTTATAATTTATTAGCAAATACAGGCTTAAAAATTAAGAATATTGTAAATTGTTCAAGAAGCTTGTTTTTTAGGAAGGAGATGTCAACAATGTTGGAAGTCCATATCCATGACTCCTCAGTATTGTATGACCTACTAATGTACTAACCACAAAACAAGTAGTAGTATAAGCTGTAGAGCAGAGCTGTCAAACTCCTGACCCACTGGCCGGATGCATCAGGCATTGGTCATGCCCACCTCCGTTTAGCAAAGGGGAGAAAAGTTATGATACATCACATGACAACATGTCATTATAAGTTTGACACCCCTGTTGTAGAGAGTAATCTATGCTATGTTTGTCTTAGTCCATCTGTGTGCTTCTCTCTGTTGAAGAGAAAAGAGGTTGCTTATTATGAGGTCATTTGTTTTTGTCTTTATTTCAAAGCATTCATACACAGAGAGCGATCAAATACTTGGACTCTTTTTCTGAAAGGATACACCGAGCTAAATGCTAGGCTTTGCCTAGTCCTCTAGTGCATTTCCTGTAAGTAAAAGTAATTTTCATTATATTGATAAAATCTGTTTCACTAATCATAGTTGAAGTCAGATTTTTATTCTTAGGAATGCTCATCTCCAATAGATAACATGCATTATTGATTGTTCTCATTCTAGTATGACCTTTTGCCATAGACCTATTTAGCAGAACTCCTCTATTCAAGAAACATATTGCTTTTTTTCAGATTTCTCATATTACCAGCAATCCATACAAGATCCAGTCAAAGTAAGACACTTTAACTCAATGACTTTTTTCCAGTAAGAAAAAAATCAGCTGAAGTACAAAAAAAAGCATAAAAATAATATTTTGACTCCAAGCTCCTTTCCAACCCTGTAATTCTATGTTCTATCTTATGGACCAGCTTTACCCATTCTAGGAAAAGGAGTCTTTGCTATTAGTGATTCATGTCTTATTCACCTTCCATTCAGATTATAGCAATACACTTGACATAGGGCTGGGAAGAGCATTCAGAAGCAGCAGGTCATCCAGAATTCATTTGCATTTCCCATTATACAATGATATAATATCATTGTGAGTGAACTGTACTGGCTTACAGTAAGCTTCTAGGTATGATTCAATTTGTTGGTTTTCACCAATAAAGCCTTGCATGCCATAGAGCCAATTATTTGTGGGACCACTTTCTGTTTCTACTTGCCCCATCAGATCTAGAAAGTATGGTATGCTTCTTCAAGTCCCTTTTATCAAATAATGCCACCTTGTTGGACCCAGGAATCCTTCTTTCTGTATGGCAGTGCCTGTTCTATAGAATGGCACCTGTTTGGAAATCCAAATGGCCCCAATCTTGATGAGCTTTCATTGACTGCAGTTGACCTGGCTGCTCCCCCAAGTGTTTGGGGCAGGAGATTAGTGGAATTCTGCTGGTAACATTGCTTTTCTGAATTGGTTTTATTGTTTTGACCTTGGGCATTGTGATCTAGATGTTTAAGTATTGTTTTAATCTTGTATGCTGTTCAGTGAGTCAGATGAGCAGTCAAATCAATCAATAAGCACAACCTAAACCATCAGTTTGATACAAGGCTCTCATATCATTCATCAAACAATTCATACTTTAGAGAGACAAATCTGCTGATCTTAAAGTTAGCATTAAACAGAGATGGTCACAAAAACAAGGCAAGTCATGGTCTATGATAAACTACCATGACAATCCCAAATCATGAACATTTAATCATTCAATTCACTATTATAAATGTATGTCTGAGTGCATAATTTCCTGCCAGAAGTTATTTCCAAGACCCTCTCTCAATTCTATGTACATTCATATATAGGTGAACAGATTGGAAGAGGCCAATTTACATACCAATATCAAAGAAAGGAAGCTCAGCAGGGTGTGCAAAATATCATACAATATACTTCATTTCATGAGTTAACAGAAACATGTTTAGGATCATCCAACATAGATCAGAACCATACATAGCAAAGGAGATGCCAATTAGCTGTGCAAAGCAGAAAGTACTTCCACACATGATCAAGTATGATCACCTTGACCAAATCTACTGGTCTCTAGCTTTGTATAACACAGCATCAGGTTATTTGTAATATGAGAAACCAAGGATGAAAAAAATTTTTTGGCATCTTCCTCATTTAGTAGAATATCATCCAATTTGCAGTATTCAATTTCCTTTTGCCTCTTTTCCTAATTGGTTTGTGCTTTATTAAAATGTGATTTATTCTTAGCAAGCCTAAATACACAAGTTCAATATAACAGCATGCACCAAAGTGTAGAGAAATACTGATATTAAAGACAACAGATCATACTAAGTATAGAAAGATGAAGTAATAAGCGGTAACACTGTGTGATCCAACTAAATTTAGATGCCCTCTTTAGACAGAAAGCTAAATCAGTGATAAATGCTATTCTCTAATAAGTCTCTTGAGAACTAGAAAGTGAACCAACATAGACAACACATGAAATACTATGATAATTTATACACAAATATTTTACCATACAGTGTCCTATCTCCTGATTATGTAGATGATGCCTACACCACATAGGAAGTCTCTCTATTGTAGTCTATTTTCTTTCCATGTCTTAACATGAAAAAATAAATCCAATATTTCTTCAGAAACTCATATTCATAGCATCATAGAACCATCCATGCTTATTCTGCATACAGGGGATGTGATGGCTCAGTGATTAAAGACACTGATTAAAGACATTCTGTGTGTATGTCTGTGTTTGTGTATGTGCAGGTGTATGCGAGAGAGTGGGAAATATCCTTTCCTATCTCCTCCATAAGCACTAAAAGAAAGGAAATGGAAGGCAATGTTTTTATAAATGTGCAAAAGAAAAGCAAATGAGTGTGTGGGAGTGAGAATAGCTGTTTGTTGGAATGTGTGCAAAAGTGATTGGAAAAGTCTGTGTGTGTGTGTGTGTGTGTGTGTGTGTGTAGAGAGAGAGAGAGAGAGGGAGGGAGGGAGGGAGGGAGAGAGAGAGAGAGAGAGAGAGAGAGAGAGAGAGAGAGAGAGAGAGAGAAATTGAAAAGGGGAAAATGTGTTGTGGAAAAATAGGAAGGGAAGGAAGGAAGGAAAATAAGAAGGGAATCTCAGATTTCATGATTATTGCTACCTCTGTATCCAGACCTTCAATGACAAGTCAGTCACACATTTCTATTGTGGATTTCCTATCTCCTCTAGATTGCTCAGAAACCAGCTAAATGGCTCAGAAGCCAGCTAAATATTTTTTCTCATACTCTGCCTGTTCTGGTACTCCCACTTTCTTGGCTCTTTCACGTGAAACTGGCAATGATCAGAATAACATTGATAGCTAAAGCCCAACTTTTCAACTTTTGGCATCAGTGATTTTGCTTGTGAATCATGATAGTTTTATCACCCAGAAAATGAATTGTGTTAAAGTATGTTAGGGAGCAAAGGAATATTGAATTAATGTTTCTCTTGCACTCCAATTGGATGTAGTCTGCTGCAAACTGGCATACCTAGACATGCTAGTATTATTTCAACAGATCTGTTGAGGAGGTAGGAGTATTTGATAGCCTCTTTTGAAAGCTTATAAGATTGTTTTCATAGCTGTAGGAAGGCCTCCTGAATTATAGCTATCCTTGAATATGTGCAATTCAAGCTAATATATTGCCCCAAGTTTTCTATTCTCAAAGCAAATTGATTACCTTGAATTGCAGCTATGATGCATTTTTATTACACAATACATTTTAAATGAATTGTTTATTTCCATTTAAGACCTCTAAACCTAAATTAGATTCTGTAAGAGTAGTGTTATTAAGAAATGCAGATTACTGTGGATTCCTCCTGAGAGTGACACAGGATTAATCTGGTAAAATTAATATTAAAATATTTCTATTATTTAGAGAATATTTAGTCTGTAGCTATAAATTAATATGTACTAAGAAGCATCTTTACAGTATAAAATTACAGTTCAGTTTGTAAGTTGGAGATGAATCTCAAGGTATTTTAGCCTATTTTTAGTCACATTTAATGCCAATTTATTCTCCTGACGTGTGTAGCCATCTGTCAGTTTCCTTTAGAGCTCAGAAGTCAAAATTTTGAAATTACTGATTACATTTTGTCTTGTGTACTTAGATAGGCTTTAAAGATAGTATCTCCTATTTTAAAAAATAGCATTTTCTTCCCAAAATAAAAATATAGGACAGTAAATGCCGGATAGTTTAACACCATGGAACCATTTACCTGAAGAGATTTTGGGTATTTTATTTTTAGCTGATTCTAAATGAAACCACCACTATTGCCTACTCAGCAGAGCAAACATGAAATACATTTTGGAATAGTATAAGTTCCAAACTTTACCCTTTTTCATATCTGAAATAGTTCAACTCCAGCATTTCAAACATTGGGGAACATTTTATCCAAATGTTCAGCAAATATGTTAACTAGAGACCAGGTGGCATAGCACCATCTGAGGTAGCTATTTTAGCTATGCTAAAGTAGCATTTCATTTTCAAAACCTAAACAAAAGTATTCAGTGATTCTGAACATCTAATCTATCTATCATCTATCTATATCTATTTATATCTGTCACTTTAGGTGACAGAAAGATAAAGAAAGAAAGAAAGAAAGAAAGAAAGAAAGAAAGAAAGAAAGAAAGAAAGAAAGAAAAAAAGAAAAAAGAAATATGCAAATATATTCTATGTTCTCAGCCAAAGCAAGGTGTTATAGGAGAAAACAAATGTCTACAAATGGCTTCTCTGGGAAGGGACAAATGGGAACACCTACAGAGGTAGTATTCAGCAGATTCTGACCAGTTCTGGCGAATGGGTAGCGGAAATTTTGAATAGTTTGTAAATACCACCTCTGCCTGTTTGTTTTATAGTATCCTTCACTTGACATGCCCACCAAGCCACACCCACAGAATCAGGAGTAAAAAAATTTAAATCCCACCATTGAACACTTAGTAATTCAAATTCAACCTTTATTGTCAATGAACAACTTGTGAAAAATGAGATTGGCTGAGCCTCCCTTAGTGCCCCCCCACAGCATAAGTACATTTCAATAACTCACAGTGAAGAAAGAAAATCCCTAACCAATAAATCATACTGACAGCACACATGTGCATAACATTACATTATAATATTGCACCAATATGAACATGTTGTGCCCGCCCTGCAAGTCTATCATACTACATACTTATGATGTTATGCTGAATTCAGTTTCCATCCATCAACTATTTAGTGACCCAATTTGGTTTATTGATTAAGGAATCAGGCTAGAAACTGGGAAAATCTGAGTTGTAGTTCCACCTTAAGCCCTTGTCACACTGCACCAACGGATGGAAAGAGGATGTAAAACGGACAAAAAAGTTTGCCATCCGTTAGTTAATGCGATGTATCCATTCTGTACTCACTGCCTCCGTTTTGCTTCCTCTCTATCCGTTCCAGGCATCCGTTTTATGACGATTTTCAGCCACTCAGAAAGTTTTGAACTGCTCAAAACATTTGAGCGGAAAATGTATCCAATGCGTCCGTTCTGCATCGCTAGGCATCCATAGGCATCCGTTCTGCATCCGTTACGGCATCCTCTATATCCGCTAGACATCTGCTGCGCATCCGTGCAACTCACAGCCGCTTGGATGCAGAGAAGAAGTGGAACGGATGCGGAACGCGGCAGAACGGATGCCTACGGATGCAGCACGGAAACAAAGCATTTAAAAGGAAAAAACGTTCGCAGAGGGGACCTATCTCGGATATTAAGGATGTCTAGAGGATGCCTAGAGGATGCAAAGGGACAACTAGGGGAAAAGCTATACTGCCTATAAAAGGGGGAGCAAACTCATCTGGATCTCACTTCAGCCTAGCAGCCCACTGTGCAGACCTCTGCAGCCTTCATGTTGACTCTTGCTCTTCCATAGATCCAGTCATGTCCACCGTGGAACGTAACAACAGTCTTTTGGCAGCCACCATCCTTCTGCAACAGTGCAAGCATCTACAGGCTCTGTGAACTCTACTCGTGGAGAGAAAAAGAGAGCGGCCAAGAAGCGTCTGGGTCCAAGAGTGGATCGGGAGAAGAGCAGAGTACGGATTGGTACAACAAGCTGATGGTGGAGCTGAGGAATGAAGACACTCGTGATTCCAGAACTTCATGAGGATCCTCAGCATGTTGATGAAGTTGTGCAGCGGCTGAACACACAGGTTGACCAACCAGAGCACCAACATCCGGCCCAGCCTGGAACCTGGGCTAAAGGTGGCACTCACTCTGTGCCACCTGGCCTCAGGGACACCTACATGGCAATGCAGTACGGATGAGGGTGCCACACAACACCATCAGCATTGTGGTCAGAGCAGTGGTGCAGGCCATCATTGAAGAATACAGGAGGAGGTCCTCCAGTGCCCCTCCATGAAGAAGATGGAAGAAAGTTGCAGAGCAGTGGTATCAGAGGTGGAACTTCCCACACACCGTTGGAGCATAGATGCAAGCAGTGGCCTGCAAAAGCACCACCCAAGTCGGGGTCCACTTATTTCAACTACAAGGGCTTCTTCAGCATTGTCCTCTTCGCCATTGTCGATGCTGACTACTAGTTCATGTAACATCGATGCTTCAGGCAACGGGTCAGCTTCAAGATGCCCAGGTATACAATGCCAGTGACCTCAAGGAGGGCTGGAACGCAACCTCATCATGGGCTTCCCAGATCCAGAAACCCCTGCCCAACAACACGCATGATGTTCCTACTTCATCGTGGGGATGACGCCTTCTCCCTCAGAACTACCTCATGAAGCCCTACACTTCCAGACTCCTCACCCCGTGAAGAGAGGATCTTCAACTACAGGTTGTCCAGGGCAGGGTGGGTGGTGGAGAACGCCTTTGGCATCCTGGCCACAGGTTCCAGGTACTTCTACCACGCATGCAGCATCAACCAGAGACCGTGAGGAGGATCGTGGAAGCTTGCTGCATCCTGCACAAATCTCATGCGCACCTGCTACCAGTCTTGGCAGAACAGGCTCGTGGACCTCCAACAAGGCAATTGGGACATGGTGCCTGGGAATGGAGGCAAGGGAAAAACCTGCTAGACACTGAGGATGTGCAAGGCCCAAACAGAGCCTCACGTGAAGGGAAGAAGCAGCACAACCTCCTGAAACACTGGTGCAACTCCCAGCTGGAGCGGTGGAGTGGCAAGACAGGATCATAGATGATTAATGATGCTTCCTTCAGCTGTCTCATCACACGGATGAGATTGGGCCATGTATGTTGGGTGGCCTACAATGATCAGGGCATTTAATAAGAGTTGTGTTTGTGTTTGACATGTGTGGATGATTATTACATTATTATTGATAATAAGGGCCATAGGTGTGGGCACCTGGGAGTTTGGACCATACAGTCCACTATGCTTGCACTGGAGGTTTATCTATCCCACAGCTATTACCATCCCAAAGCTATCCTGCTCATTCACAGGTATCCCTGCCCACCCCACTGCTATCTTAACCCATCCCATAAGAATGCAAAGGCTTAAACCATTTCTAAAAGTTTCCACGAGACTTTATTAAAAAAACGAAATGAGGCAAGTGTGTGAATCAAAGATAGACTTTATTGAACAACAAGCTGTAAAAGAAAAATGACCAAGTCAAGTGTCCAAATAAAGTCCACGGTAGCCAGCCAGGCAAATCTCTGGCACTCCTCTTGGTCACTCGGAGGTGTGCCCAGTTCAGGGGTAAAGGGTCCAGGTGCTGTGGAGGTGCTGGTGCTGGAGTGCTGGTCTGAAGCACCACTGGGTGCCTGGCCGAAAGGACAACACGGTTGACAGTGTGTTGAGGAAGCTCTCGGACAGCTGGCTTAGCGCCGTGATGTTGAGAGCTCCTTCCTCATGCATGTGGCGTCAGCCCCAGTCGAGGACAGATGTACTGAGGCGGGCTGGCTGTGGGGTGGAGGAAGAGCAGTGTAGTGGGGCTGTCTGGTCTGCAGCTGGGTGAGGACTGGCATTGGTGGCATGGGTGGCATTGCTGTCGTCGGTGGCATCATTGGCATGGGTGGCATCGGTGGCAATCAGTGGAACCGGTGGCAACGGTGTCGCCCGATGACTCTGTGCTGGAGTGGGAAGGGCTGCTCCCTGTGCTTCTGGACCTCCTGGTAGCCGTAGCCTGGTAGGTGAGGGGCTGTGCGAAGCCTTGGAATGGGGGGACATCACCTGGGGTGGAGGAGCAGACTGGACTGGGTGGAGCAGGTTCCTCTGGATCTGGAGGGTTGTGAAGCAGCTCGGTGATCCAGTTCTTCACCACTGGTACTGGGGTTCGCCATGTCCCTGAGGATCTGGTTGACATAGGTGAGGAAGGGCTTGCGGTTGGGAGGAGGCGAGTGGTGTGGACCAGCTGAGAGGGATATCTATGCTAGTCCGGATGGTATCCCTGATCTCCAGCAGGACATGTGGCTCTTGCCCTCCTGCTGTCCTGGCTCTCTGCCTTTTCTGTGGAGGTGGAGCTGGGGGGTGGAGTTTTGGGTACAGCTGTGTGTGGACGCCGTCTCCTTTCTCCCACCGCACCAGGGAGTCCTCCACATGCTCCACCATGGTTACAACACCTGTCCATGGGTTTCTCCGCATGGCACGCTCCACAGAAACCTGCCTGGAGACAGGACTGACTCTCGGCAGAAGAGGACTGGCTCTCAGCAGGCTGCCGGAGAGCAGAGGGTAGTGGAGAGGGGCTCCTGGTGCTCCTCGGTGGCAGATCTCACCCTCCAGGAAGCTGCACCTGGCCATGACATAGGTCTCTCTGTCCGTCAACTTAACCGCGGCCTGGCCAGATTTCTTCAGGTGCATCTTCCCTACCAGGTGGTGCATGTGTTTCCACCAGTCGAGGACACCTCCGAAGTGTATCCCATACTCTCCGCCTTCTCTCTCCAAGAAGCATGCTTCCACTTGGTGTCCCTGTACAGCCGGTGTCCTTCTGCCACAGTAGTCATCTTCTCTCAGCCACTCCAGCACCTCATCCTCATGTTCTCCTCAATGGAGTATTGCCTCTTCTCCCGTTGTCGCATATGCCTCTTTTCCCTTTGGTAGGACAGATGGGCCTCATAGAGGAGCTCCAGGTAAGTGGGGCTGCTTCTCACACCACCAGCAGCAGCACCACCAGCAGGATCATCATCATCATCATCACCAGCCAGGATCATAATCATCATCATCAGCAGCAGCAGCAGCCAGGATCATCATCATCATCAGCAGCAGCAGCAGCAGAAGCACAGTAGGATCAGCAGCAGCAGCACCAGCCCAGCAGGATCAGCAGCACCAGCACCAGCAGCACCAGCAGGACCAGGATCATCAGCAGCAGAGTAAGCACCAGCAGCGCCAGCAGACCAGGAGCACGAGCAGGATGAGCAGGACGAGCAAGTCCAGGAGCATGAGCAGGACGAGCAGGACCAGGAGCAGCTTCAGCGAGTAAGCACCAGCAGAAGCACCACTGCGCAGGAGCAGCTTCAGCAGAGTAAGCACCAGCGAAGCACCACCGCCAGGAAGCAGTTCAGCAGAAGTCCGCAGCACCAGAAAAAGCGAGCCCGAGTGCGCAGAAGCCCAGCAGAAGCAGAGTCAGGGACAGGGGGCGGGAGGGTGGCCCTGTCCTTTGCCAGGGATGGCGCAGGTTGCTGAGACTTTCACTTCTTCCCCATGGTTGTGGGGTTGCTGGCTGGCAGGAGGCTGGCAGGCACGAAGGCTGGCACGAAGGCTGGCAGGCAGGCAGGCAGGAGCCTGCAGGAAGCCTGGCAGGAAGCCTGGCAGGAAGGCAGGCACCAAGGCTGCAGCAGACTGGCTGGCGAGGGAGGCTGGAAGGCAGGCTGGCAGCAAGGCTGGCAGGCAGGCAGAGAGCAAGGCTGCAGGAAGGCTGGCAGCAAGGCTTGCAGCAAGCCTTGCAGGCAGGCATGCAGGCATGGCAGGCAAGGCAGTCAATCATCTGGCAGCAGCTCTTTCTCCGAATGGTGATCTGCTTGGGAGCTGCTTCCCTTTATTTCCGCTGGGCGTTACGCAATGCATCCCCCCCGCATGCGCCAATTAATGCTCGGCATCCGTTCGGCTTCCGCTGTGCATCCGCTTCATCCGCTGTGCATCCGCTGTATCCGTTCCGCATCCGCTTTGCTGAGGCCCCCAGAAGCCCTGCGGATGTGCCATCCGCTCCCATCTGCTTCATCCGCTGGGCTTCTGTTCCGCATCCGCGTTCCATCCACTCTGGCATCCTCCCCGCGTCCATTCCTTTCCAGTGTTTTCCGCTCCGGTTATGCAAATTTTTGCCCCTTTTGAGAGCGGATAACAACAGATGGAACATTTTGCTTGTCCGTTGTATCCTTTTTACTAACTTTTTGCATCCATTGGGCAGTGTGACAGGGCCTTTAAGTTCTAAGCCAGTTGAGTAACCTCGGGCTAGTCACTCTCTCTCAGTCCTAAGGAGGAAAGTAATGGCTGTCTATTTCTGTAAATGTTGCCAAGAAAACTACAGGAACTAATTCAGGTGAACACTAGGAATTAAGACTGACTTGAAGGCATCCCTGCCTGCCCCCAAAGTCACCTACTGATAGCTCCCCTCTAGACAGAAAGCAAAATTAAATTGAATGAACAAATACCTTGACATTTTGGGTTGGCAGAAAGACTTAATCTGAAATATTTAGGAACATTTGATTCTACTAGAAATCATCAACTGCTGTGACATAAACTGAATTTATTGTTTGTGGATGGAAAGCTTCACAAAATGAAAACATAACTTCTGTAATTGGAAAGACCCATATATGTAGCAAGGGAATTCTCTTCCCCCAAAAGGTTTGCATTTAACTTTGTGTTATTGTGACACCAGAGTACACATTCCCTTTAAAAAAAAAAAATCTTCACATCTATAATTAAATTTTATCTGATTTCACTCAATATATTTCTGCTGTTTTCTTAGTGCTATTGTACGTGTTGCTAATTTTACCATGCTTGTTTGCTTCATGTTGGCTTTTGTTTGTCTTGAATTATTTTTAATAGCATTTGATTAACTTATTACTGCATAAACATTTGTACAAAAATAGACAAAACTAGAGAAGAAGATATAGTGTAATAAAAATACATTGAAAAAAGAAGCATTAGTCTTCTTCATTTCATTTTCTCCATCCACTAATTACTACTCAGGTATTAATATTTCCCCAAAACTTTCCAGTTTTATTTATATCTGGTTTTTTCAATTGTTCTAAATGTCTTAGCTTGCCTTTCTTTTGAATCTTGAAAGCCTAATAATTGTTCTTTGCAAGTAATACAAATTTTTGTTTGAAAAATTGGTGCCCTTTAGAATGAAACATTCATCTTTATTTCATTTTTAGTGCTGCAATCAACCCTAGCTCAATTTTTCCCCTTTTGCAAGCCTTCTTGTATTTTTTCCTCATAATTTATTATAATTGTTTTGAAATATATCACAGTTGCACGCTCCCAAATAAGAGTTCTAGTGGGTTCACTGGATCTTTTGTCATCTCATGCCCAGTTTGCTTTTTACAAAGTATTTTTTTTAATCTCTAGAAGTTAAATACCTTGTCATTAATTTTATTTTCATTGACTTTGTATTTGGAAAGGTGGACAAAATCTTTGATTACTTTCATCAGCTATCCTATTGTGCTATGCTGCAATCTTATGAATGATCCTAGTTTTTTTGCACCTGACATGGATTTTTAAAACCAAGGTAAATTAATTTGGAATCTGCTCGCCAACTTTTAACTGCTTACCTGAAGTCTGTATGTCCTTGGATCTCAAAATGTGTTTTATAAAAAGGATTTTATTCATTTATTGATTTAAAATATGTATGTGAGCTCACATATAAAGCAACTCTGGGCAGCTCTGAACAAAAATAAAATCAATAAATTTTAAAACAGTAAAAATAAAACAAAAGTCCCACACCATAATCATTCCTAGTTTAAAATTTATTGAGAGGATTTAGCTCTGCACCATTCAATATAAAAACTTCACAAAACATAGCTTAAAAATAACTATAATAGAGGTTCTTTCCGATTCATAAATTCATGAAGAAATTAAAGGAGTTCATAGATTTGTTAATAATCCTGGGATCAGAACTGTTTTTCCCATTTTGTATTTTTATAAGTACTAACTACTACTATACTCGAAATTACTTTTAAATGTCAGTTTTGGTAAAGGCAATCTTCCTTTGAGTAATAAATATTTGGCAATGATTGTCAACTGCTAAAAAAAATATCCACTACTGGGAAGGAGAAAACTGTCTTCATGGTAGGGAAAGGTTAAAAAGGAAAAACTAAAACTAATTGCTACTGTCACACTGGTAAGGAAATGTGTCATAGCTTTACAAAAAAAAATTTCTTTTCCCCTTCAAATTTGTTAGCAAATTAAGAGTTTGCAAACCTCCTTGGATTTACATGACAATCTGGGGATAAAAACAGTTACAATTTAGAACTGAGTCCAGTAATCTAAAACTAAGATCTTATCTTCACTTTTATTAAAATTTAAGCTATGATAGTTGAAAGATATCTGAAAAGGCACAAGGAAATTTTGAATATACTTTGAAAGGCTTGGAAAAACAGAGAATGCAACATTATCTAAAAACTCTTCAGTAATAAGGATGGAATTAAACAACAATTGAAAGAATGTGCACCTCAACAGAAAGATATCCAAACCAAAGATTTTGGAAACTGGAACATAAAGCATAATGGATGAATATTATTTGTTCTTATCTAATGAAAAAAAGAATGAATGCACATGAATATATGAAATGGACATTAATCAAGATAATCATTAACAACTCTGCATTAACAATTACTGTATTTTCCATCAGAGGTGAGAGAACTGGAATTGTATGCCACCAGCAATACTCTTGAAAAAGACCTTCTTATAAATACATATTTGGAAGATTAACAATGGTAAACTTTTAATTGATATTCAGAGTTTGTCGAAAGAAATTCACTTTCAAATTGTTCATGTTACTGCACAATAGGAGGATGGTATTCTTTCAGAAATCCTATACAAGTTCGTATATGCCCTTCAATGTTCACAACAGTGTTGATATATGATTGTGTTAAAGAAAATGTTTTCAAAAACAGTGCCCTCAATTCTAACTCACAATGCCAGAATTATATTAAAATCTATCCATGTTTAAAGAAACTGTGGTATAAGTACTGTGAGGTTTAGGAGGCAAAGAAGATAAGTTATTTGAATAGAAGAGTACAAGTTTTTTCTTGTTGGGAAAAACAGAGCTCCAAAGCAGTATTCTTGTATAAGGAGTAAGGATAATAAGTGCTTGGCTGTTTCATGGTTCTAAAAAGAAAGTTATAGAAGTACAGTTTGTCATGCATAAATTGGATTGCATCATGCAGTCTCGGTATATATGTCACCTGAAGTAAATCTCACTGATTTAAGTGAGATTGATTTCCCAGTAGGGATTAAAACAATTCCACTATGGATCCTGTAGAGAGTGAATTTCATTGTTGATGGATGCAAGACAAGGCAAATGTTAGCTGGAACGTAATGTAGACAGAATTTATTTTTCCTTGGCAGGGTGGGATAGAGATTCCAGAGAATAGATGGGGATTACACTTTTTTAAAATAGATTTTATAAAGTAGCTAAGAGGTCTGTCTGTCTGTCTGTCTGTCTGTCTGTCTGTCTGTCTGAGTCTTCCCTCCCTCCCTCTCTCATTTAAAAGTCAGGCATGCTTTAAGCCCCTATCCCACTGCACTTACAGATGCAAAGAGGATGTAAAACGTTAAAAAAAGCTTGCCAATTCCTTGAAAAACGCTATGCATGCCGTTTTGTACTCACTGCATACGTTGTTTCAATATGCCTCTATCCTCGAGCATCTTTGTCCACTGCGATTTTCATCGCGCCAAGAAGTTTTTGAAGCTGCACACAAACTTTGTGAACGGATGAAACTTTTCTGCCACGTACGATGTCAACATCCGCGATATATACGGGCAACAAACGTTTCTATCTCCGTTAATCATCCGTTAAAAAACGTCCCACTGTTTTATCCTCTCTGCATCCTCTGCCCATTCCCTCAACTCACATCCACTGCAGCTTGAAAATGGAAAAGAGGGAGGAAACGAAAGGTGCACGAACGTCTACAACAGCATTAGTTACACAGAAAAGAGAAAGGATGTAAGTGTATGGCATCTCGTATATAATAAAGGAATTAAAAAGCGACAAAACGTTTGGTATCTGGGATATATTCTCAGATATTTAGGATGTCTGGAGTAATGTTCCTAGAGTATTGTAGAAGGAACCCCACTAGCGGACTACCGATATTTTCATAAAAGGGGAGAAAATCATTCTGGATCTCAGTATGATTTTCCATCAGCCCGTGGTGTACAGACCGTCTTCAATCCTTGGTCCAGGTCTTTTCCACATCATCCAATTGTTCTCCACCATGGATCATGAACACAGTCCGTATGGGAGCTTGCGACATTTCAATAACCAAAACCAAAAACCTGTTTCAACTGTTTCCCCTTTTATACAGAAGGGAGAAGAAAGGAAGACGTTTCAAGAGCTGTTTTGTGGGGTCCCCTGAAAGGATGGATCAATGAAAAGAATTGATTTTGGAACTGGTATGACTAGTTGGTGTGGAGCTGAGGAATTGAAGACCCTTGTCATTCCAGCACTTCATGAGGATGCCACCAAGCCATGTTTTGACGAACTTTGTACGGCATCTGAAACACCGGGCTTGACCAAGCCTAGCAGCCAACTTTCTGTCCCACCCTGGATCCTGGACTGAAGGTGCACTGACTCTGCGCCACCTGGCCTTGGAATCACATAACAAGAAGCATGCAGTATGCGTGAGGGTGCCACACACAACACCATCAGCAAAAGTTGGTCCAGAGAAGTGGTCAAAACGCCAATCATCGAAGAATACGTGGAAGAGCTCCCTCAAGTGCCCCCACCTGAACAAGGCTGGAGGAAACTTGCAGAAGAGTGGTATCAAGAGGTGGAATTTCCCCCAACACGTGTGGGCCATAGATGGGGAAGCACGTGGCCTGCAAAGCTTCAGCCAACTCAAGGGTCCACTTTATTTCAACAACAAGGGCTTCTTCAGTATCAATCCTTTTGCCATGGTTGATGCTGACTACAAAGTTCATCTACATCGATGCTTCAGGGCAGCGGCTCATGTTCAGATTGCCCAGGTATTACAAACGGCAAGTGAAACTCAAAGATCGGCTGGAACGCAACCTCATCATGGTTTTCCAGATCCAGACCCCCTCTACCCAATGGCACAAACACAGAATGTGCCCTTACTTCATTCCATTGGTGGATGATGCCTTCTCCTCAGAATTACTTCCAAATGAAGCCGTACAGTTTCAAGATACCCACCCGTGAAGAGAGAGATTTCAAACTACAAGGCTTGTCCAGGCAAGACAGGTGGTGGAGAATGCTTTTGCATCCTGGCCAACAGGTTCCAGATACTTCTCAACCACCATGCAGCATGAGACCAGACTGTGAGGAGCATCGTTAAAGCTTTTGCCCTGCATCCTGCACAATTCTCATGCGCACCCGCTTACCAGTGGTTTGCAGAACAGACTTGTGGACCGTCAAAACAAGGCAATGGGGACATGGAGCCTGGTGAATGGAGGCAACACGTAACCTGATAGACATTGTGGATGTACAAGGCCCCAACAGAGCTTCCAGTGAAGGGAAGAAGCAGTGCAAACCTACTGAGACACTGGTGCAACTTCTCCAGCTGGAAGCAAATGGAGTTGGCAAAGAAGGATGATAGAATGATTAATGGATTGCTTCCTTTGAGGCTGTTGCATAACACTGATAGAATTCGGTGCATGTATGTTGTTGTCCCCTACAATGAAAAGGGCATTAATAAAGAGCTTTTTGTTTATTTTAAATGTGTTGATCAATGAATAAAATTGTTATTGAATAATAAGGGCCCAAAGTTGTGGCACCTGGGGATGGGGGACCAATAACAGTCCCACGATGCTTGCACTGGAGGTTTATCTATCCCACAAACTATCCTTATCTTATCCCACCAAGCATGCAAAGGCTTAACCATTTTTTCAAAGTTTTTCACCAACACTTTATTGAGAAGTAAAAAAAATGAAAACCAAGTGTGTTGAAGGAAAGATAGCCTTTGTAACTGTCTTAGTAAACTTTTATGAACTTTATTTATTAAAAAGCAAAAATGAAACCAGTAAAGTGTCTTTCCACAAAGAATAAAACTTAACAATATAACAACTCAGGTCTTTCTGACACTATTTTCCTCAGTCACTCTGAGTCATGTCCATTGGTCTCAAGCTGTAAAGTGGGCAGGGACTGTGGAGGTGGCTGTGGCTTTGAGTGCTGGTCTGAGGCGCCATTGGGGTGCTTGGCCCGAGAAGAAGAAACAGGGATGGGTGTGGTTTCAGAAGCTTCTCTGAGACTGTCCTGTGAGGTTGAAGAGGCCCCCTCATCAAGGACCTGAGATGTGAGCCCCAATACTGATGACAGATTGTCCATTTTGAGTGGGCTTGGCTGGTGGGGTGGAGAAGAGGAGGAGTGTAAGGGGCTGTCTGGTTCCTGCACTGGGTGAGGACTGGGCACTGTGGCATGTGAATGAACCTGGGCCGGACTGAAAAGGGTCTGCTTTTGCTTGTGGGAAGTTCCCTGGTAATCCCTTTAAAGCCTTGGTAAGTGAGGGGCCTGTTGAAAAGCCGTGGAAAGGGCTGTGGACATTGCCTGAGTTGGAGGGAGCAACTGGACCTGGATAGGAGCAAGCTTTCAGCTGGGCCTGGACGGTTTTGTGCAGCAGTGCTGTTTTTCTCTTTCATCACCTGGTACGTGGCCTTGGGCATGTCCCTGAGGGTGTGGTGCTCCATGTAAGGTGATGAAGGTTGTTGGGGCGGCCCAAGGAATGTTTCCCTGTCCAAGTGGACCCAGCTGAAGAGAAAGTTTGGTCAAGCCTTCAAAGATTCTTTTTCTGCTTATTGCTTTTGCATCTTTCGACTGCCAATAAGTAACGGGGGGGAGGGGAGTAGGAAAATATGGGGAAAGTGAAGGCTGAAAGGTGTTTACATTCATCTGTTTTTGTAAATATGGGAGGGGGGAACATAAAAATAAGTTAGGTTTCTATTTCTCGCTTAGCTTTCTTTTTCTCTGCGCAACTGCAACCCTTTATCAAAATATGCCAAGGTAAAACGGACCAGAGCCTCATCGTCACTGGAAGATGCCCCCACATGATATATCCACCAACTTTCTAATTTGGAAGTTGTCCATTTGAACTATTGGGGGTTGAGAAAACATTTCCAGCACTTTCTATATGTGAATTGCGCGCCTAATTCCTCAGATTCCAGAAAATTCTTTGGGTTTGCTACCACCGTTCATTTTCAGTAAAAGATATCTTTTCTCTAAACTAAAGAGTCTAAGTATTTCTTTCCTGGATTTTGAATGGAACTCCAACTGACATTATTCTGAATCTGCTCTACCAGCACACCCGGACAGAATACCCAATTTTCTTCCGAGGGGGCCTGGACACAATCAGAGCAGCCCCCTCTCCCATAAATCAACCTGATCCAGCAGCAACCCCAGGGCCCTCAGCGGGAGGTGTCATTCCTAGAAGGCGTAGAGCTCCTAGGCTGCCTCCGTTAGAAATAAGATACGGGGAAGATCCCAAACCCTTTTCCTAGCCCAAGTTTGGAGCTGTATGGAAGAATACAGGGAGGATTTTCCCTCAGAGGCAGCCAAATTGAAGATGTGTACCAGAGATGCATTGCTAGAAGAGACCCCAATGACTTGCAGATGTGGTACATGCTGGCAGAAGAAGTGGAGATTGATTTAACCCAAAACAAACGCCGGGGAGATTCTGGGTGGAGCAAGCCTTCTCCCCCACGTCCTCAAGAGGTTCCCAAACCTCAGAGGGGAGGAGTGGTGGCAAGACCCAACCCCTCGGCCTGCTTTCGATNACCTGAAGCAGACGGCGGGGAGGTTCTGGGTGGAGCAAGCCTTCCCCCCCATGTCCTCAAGAGGTTCCCAAACCTCAAAGGGGAGGAGTGGCGGCAAGACCCAACCCCTCGGTCTGCTTTCGATGCGGGAAGGAAGGTCACCGGGCTGTGAACTGCAGGGTCAAGCTGGAACCAAAGGGGGCACCAAAAGAAAGGAAGAAACCAGCACTAAAGTTGAAAGAGACAGCAGAGGTCACCCCTCCCGCAGGATAGGAATCAGAAACCCCAGTTACCCCTGAGGAGGATGATTTCGATTCGGAAGATTACTTCCTGGTAAGTCCAAGCATGGGTCCTATGACCATTCCGGTGAAGTTGAGGGTACCCAATTCAGGGGTTGAAAGGGAAATGCTAACCCTATTCTTCTGTTGTGTAAATGAGGGGGGGAGCATACAATAGAGTTAGGTTTCTATTTCTGGCTTAGCTTTCTTCTCTCTGCGCAACTGCAACCCGTTAGCAAAGTATGCCAAGGTCAACGGACAGAGGCCTCATCATCACCTGAAGATTCCCANTCAGTGGCTGGAGGTTGCCCTGCACGTTTTATCATGGAACCTATAGAAATGATCATGGGAGAGCATGATGAGACTCTATGTTTTATTGTGGTCCCTGGGATGGAGCAACCATTAATACTGGGATATCTTTTCTCTAATTTAAAGAGTCTAAGTATTTCTTTCTTGGATTTTGAGTGCTGGGGGGTGGGATGGTGGTCCTGTCCTTCTTGCCAGGACTGGCAGGAGTAGGCACAGGTTTCCTTTTCTTCCCCATGGTTGTTGGCTGAAGATGTGTCTGGCAGCATTGCTGCCATGTGTCTGGCAGGTCTTTCCTCTGAATGGTGACCTGCTTGCGAGCTGCTTCCCTTTATATCCACGGGGCTGACACAATGATCCTCCCCACATGCGAACACTTTCCATCCGCTCAGGCATCCGCTAGGCATGCCATGATGCCATCCACGTCAACTGCTAGGCATCCGGCTTACGCATCCGCTCTTTCCGCTGTTGCATCCGCCTTTTCGCGTGTTCTCCCACGAAGCCCTGCGGATTGTGTCATTCCGCTTCCATCCGCTTCCATCCACTAGGCTTCCATTGAGCATGCCGCTTAACCATCCTCGGCTTACGTCCCTCCCCACATCCGTTTCCTTTCCATTGTTTCTGTTCTCTTTATGCAAATTTGGGCACTTTTGAGAGCGATAACAACGGATGGAAAATTTGCTGTCTACTGTGTCCTTTTTACATACGTTTTGCATCCGTCGGCCGATGTGACTTAGCCTTAACCTGTTCTCACTTTTGAGACTGCCAGAATAAAAGTAGACATTCTCCTGAAATTTTATCTTAGCAAAGTTCAGTAAGAAGACTTCAGGTTCTCTGCTTCCTTTCTTTCATGACTTCTGAGGCACTTTTATATGGAAAGATTAAATTTACATATAAGTTAACCTTAAAACATGAATATATTAGATACCACCAAGGTTTCAATAAAATGTTGTGTGGAAATAAGCATTCATGAGTTATAACACACATTCCTCAGGGTTTCTTTTCCACTATTTATTTATTTTTCAACTGCCACCTCTGGTTGGTACCCAGGGGGGCTTACAAAAGACCCAAATTAAAATTAACAATCAAAATTGTGTTAAAATAATCTAACAAATGAAATGTCTCTTGAAAGAGGAGCGGTTTTCAGTGATTTGAAAACAACAAATGCAAAGTAATAGTATAAATGAAATATCCCCAGCTTTAACAAATGTAGTCAGACATTTTCCACCAGAGAAATGATGCAATTTGTTTCATCTGATTTGTGTCATTCAAAAGTTTATCTGACAACAGCTGGAAGAGGCTTCTACAGTATGCCTACTCTGTACATGAGAAGGAATCTCTTGCAGCTATCTGAAAAGGCTTTAGAAGGAGGGCATATGGTGTTTGAAAAGGGCTTTGCATCCAGATCTCTTAAAGTGATCTTTGCAAAAGATTTAAAATATAGTACAAGGAGTTCTCAAGTTATGGCCACAATTAAGTCCAACATGTAAATAAATGTAAGTGAAACATTTATTTAAATCAGTTTGCCCCATTTTATGACCTTTCTTGCAACAGTTAAGTTAATCATTGCAGTTGTTAAGTTAGTAAGTTGTCAAGTTAGTACAGTTGTGAAATGAATGTAGCTTCCCCATTCACTTTGCTTGTCAGACAGTTGCAAAAGGTGATCACAGAACCTCAGGATACTGCAACCATCATAAATATGAATCAGTTACCAAGCATTTGAATTTTGATAATGTGACCATGGTCATACTGCAATGATCGTAAGTGTGAAAAACCATCATAAGTCAGTTTTTTCAACTTTTTTGTAGTTTTGAATGGTCACTAAATGAACTGTTGTAAATTGAGGACTGCCTGTAACTAATAATTTCATATCAGCAATGCTGGCAGATGCACTGACCTGTTGTGTATAGATAGATAGATAGATAGATAGATAGATAGATAGATAGATAGATAGATAGATAGATGGATGGATGGATGGATGGATGGATGGATGGACAGACAGACAGACAGACAGATATATATGATAGATATAGATATATACACACACACAACAGGTCAGTACAACAGGTCAGTTACTATATATATATAAAATGTGTCAAAGTAAACTTCACAGAAACAACTAGGTATAGTCAGAATGTTGAACAACCAGAATCTATTACATTTAACCAATCCTCATTCACACTTTAGAAAAAATAAAATGTGGTGGCAGTTTGAATGACACTCTTAAATAAAATGAGCTGTAGATAAACACAGATGCAAATTAGGTAATGGGATGATAAAACCATAGTGTTCAATATATTTTCCATTTAATTCAGTTGTAAAACTTCACCCTGATCTTAATGCAGTTGGATGGCATCAATCATTTGCAAAGTTGTGTTTAGCTACACTGACATTTGAAGGTTTTTTTTTTCCTCTACTGACTGGTGTTTTAAAATTAGCATGCCTAAAATGAACCTTAAGACCTGCTTTTCTTCTCCTCCTTTAATGTTCTAATTATACTCTGTCACTTTCTGTCTTGGCACATTTTTAGCTACATGTACCTTTCTGCAATGACACCACATTTTACCTTTTGTCTACTGTCTTTGAAATTATAACAATCTTATATGTAACTTTAGATTTCAATTAACATTGCTCTGCTCAACTAAGAATAAAAATAGCTTATGACATTCTATACTTTTCCACTGGGAAATGTATGACCTCCATTGTCTTTTAGCAATGAACTCGTTGGTTTAAAAACTTATATAGCTAGTTTCTCACTGGAAAAAAATGAATAGTAATTCCTGATTTAAAGATTAGTTTTTCATTTAAGTTGTCATCATTTCTTATTGAAAATGTGAAAAGGGAAGTGCTCTGATTGTTCTATGAAGGTTTCCATTTTGGTTGGGATGACATATTATATAGAACCACCTTGCTGTTTGAGTGATTTCTTAAGGAGCCATGTTGACACAGTGGTCAGAATGAAGTATTGCAAGCTGACTCTGCCAACTGTCAGGAGTTCAATCCTGACAGGCTCAAGGTTGACTCAGTCCTCTATCCATTTGAGGTCGGTAAAATGAGGACCCAGATTGGTGGGGAAAATATGCTGATTTTGTAAATGGCTTCGAGAAGGCTGTAAACCATTATGAAATGATTCATAAGACTAAGTGATATTGCTATTAATGTGATCTGAGATTTTCAAACCATGGTTTAAAGCCTGTGACCCATATCAGTTTATTCAACAAACAATGATTACTGGAATCATGGCTTAGTAAAAAGCCTGAACCAATCTATATTGTGAATATTTATATACAAGTGCATGCATACCCCTACACACACACACACATACACAGAGAGAGAGAGAGAGAGAGAGAAACAGATTTATTTTATAACAATTTAAAGCTTGCTCTATACATGTACACACACACACATACACACTATAGAAGCAGTGATATTGATTTCTATATAGCTATGAGCAGATTATAAATATCTGTAATTTGATGAAAGAATTCTAGCTGCCAGTCATGATGCCACAGTAGCAGTTGGAATAATCCTTAACTACATTATAAATAGAAGCCAGTTTTCCAGTTTATAAAATCACTTCATATTGCAATGAAAATAGATTTGCTGTGAGCTGCTTAATGTAGTTTATTTTGGGTGGTTCATCACTGTTCCTTGTTATTTATTACTCTACTGCAATTATGAAAAAAAATACCTAGTTTCACAATTCTCAGAACTCATAACGATGACTTCCATAATCTCACTGGGATAAAGATAAAAATATTTTTATGGATCTGTGCAACATGCTCTAGTATATCTCTCCATAATCCTTTAATTTGGGTAGAGTCAGAGCAACTGGATGGAGCTAAGCATTTACTGGTGAGGTGGTCTTCCTGATGCCTACAGAGTTCACAGCAGAATTTTTTTTCTTTTAATTCTAGGAGAGAAAATCTGTCATTACCTAGGATTGAACTCTCAACCTTCCAAGTGGGAGGCAAGCATTTTCACCACCACGTCGCTCATATGTGAAATGCACCATTTCCAAATATTTCATAATACACATTATGTACCACAACTGTCCTATACCAGGATTTCTCTGGACCTCTTAGAGTCATTTGAAACATTTGGATTATTTCTTGGAGATTGGAATGTAGCGCTTCCATTCTTAATTAAAACAATTCTTTAAACACTTGTTCTTTTGTATTTGCTTGTTAATACTTATTATTTAGGTATTGGTGTCATTCTATTCCAGACTGACTCTGGGTTGATCCCAAGAAAACAGAATATATTAAAAATAATAGAAAAGAAAAACATTCCTCTCCCACCCACTGCTAGATTGTTATTAAATGGCCAAGTTTTAATAAGCTACAGAAGAAGTGGTCCAGATGTACAAAACCAGCTATGTTACAGAGATCCATCAGATGTTATATTACTTGCCATGGTGTTTTGTATGCTTATAGTATATATTTTAAATATTTCCCCAAGGGGGAAAATCCTGTTTTTTTTAATCAGTTATGCTGATGACTTTTGCTCTAAAATTACAAATATTACAAAACATTTTTTGCACACTGTAAGGACTTGGAGCACAAGAGAATAGTTGCACACACAATCATTTCAATATAGATATTGGTTTACATAAGTATATATTTCTTCACCAAAAAGGAAAACGTTAGGTGAAAATTATCAGTGACACCTGGATACAAAAAGTTCATTCCAAACACAATTTCAACGTACAGCAATTCTGCATATGAGCTGTAAGCTGTGTGTCTCTCAGGCTGCATCCAACTGGAAATGAAACCAAATAATTCTGATCAAGGTTTCAATCCATTCCTTCACGAGAGCAGTGATTCCAGACATATGTTCAATCCAATAGCAAACAACACAGCTCTTCATTGATGGGTGCTCCTTCCACCAAGTACCAATTGGTTTCATCTTTGTAGGTGGATCTTGGAAAATATGACCCAAGACCTATATGCAAGGAATTCTGTCTGCAAGGAATATAAATAATTACATTCTTCACCAGAGATGAAGAAGCTTCTTGGTTGAGAAGCGAAACATCTTCAAAGAAAAACAAGAAAGTCCAGTGGCCTCTTGAAAAAGTAGCTTTGGGACAACTGTGACTTAGGTGCCTGAGAATCTCCATAGATGTTTAGCTATTCATTTTGAGATGAATACCCTTCAAATGGTAGGGAATATGAACAGAATTCCAGAAAATTTTCAGACTATAGGAACCAGTTGCAATTCAGTTTGAGATGCAGACAACACAGACTCATTCCTATCAGCCCGTTCCTATGTTCAGCAGTGAAGGGACACAGGGCAGAAAATATCCTGCAGAAAGTATAGCTCCACAATACAGTTCTTTCAACAGTTCAAAGAAGGCTCAATAGTCCAGTGGTGGGATTCAAAAAAAAATACTACTGGTTCTGTGAGCATGGCTTGGTGGGTGTGGCATGGCTTGGTGAGTACCAATCGCTATAGTTGGCAATGACTAGTGAGTAAAATCTGCAAAACAAACAAACAAAATCTGCTTTAAGGAAAAAGAATGCATAGGATTGCACTCGAGTTTGGATCAAAAATATTATAATCAAAATTTGACATCTTAGAATTTGAAGTAAAAGCAATCTACATAAAACAAGATCCAATATGCAAGTAACATGGTAGAATAAAACTGTTCTTGTTTCTGGTTTTAATGGGGAAAAATAATTTAAAATAAAATAAAAAATACTAAAGAAAAAAGAAGGCTTTTGAGCCAGTGGAATGTCTTGTACCATGATAGTTCCTTTTAGTAGGTTTATAATCTGTCTGTAAGACATTAAGCACTCATGTATTTGATGTAAAAATTTCATAAATGAAAAGTACTTGGGATAAATAAAGATTAGTAATAATTACAAGTGTCAGTTCCTATCTAAAAAAACCACTGGAGCAGAAAATATATCAATTTCAGTAAAAAAAAAAAGGCATTTATTATTTTCACTGTTTATCTTCGAAAATAATATAAGTACTGTTTTTTCTCCCAGACTATAGGCTTCATACCAGTGGTGGGATTCAAATGTTTTTACTACTGGTTCTGTGGGCATGGCTTGGTGGGTGTGGCAGGAGAAGGATACTGTAAAATTTCCAGTCAGAGGTGGTATTTGCTGATTCTCCAAACTACTCAAAATTTCTGCTACCGGTTCTCCAGAACTGGTCAGAACCTGTTGAATACCACTTCTGCCTCATACTTTCATTACTTCACAGAGCAAGAATTTAGTGGAAAATTTACCATTTTGCGGACAGGCTCAAGGTAAGTAAAATTTAAAGTGAAATCCAGAAGCTTTCCTGTAAATGTAATTATGTCCATAAAAGGCCATATGGGGCTGGAGGCTATAATACGCAGTTTTCCCCAAGAGAATGAGGTTAAACATAAATGAAGTCTGAAGCAAAAGTGACTTTGTAGTCAGATCAGCTCACTAAAGAGCATCACTTGACTTGTCAGCACATTCCAACTATATATAATTCAGTTGTTTAGTCTTCCTGACAAGTTCAAATCGGGAAGATTTAGGCTTGATAATATGAACCCTGAATTACTAAGGTCAGTGTTCAGGAAGACTGTGGCCCTTGATCTGATGGACACCTCCATGATATATTTTCCACAAAATAGAAAAGACCAACCCACTGTTTCTCAGGAGCAACAAAGTAAATTCAACAGAACTCAATAATAAAAAGAGTTTGGGGCTTCCGGTTTGAGTTTCTTCAGCAACAGACAGAAATCTGCAATTGTGCGCAGTTTTGGTCTGGGCTCACCGCTGGAGCACCCCGAGCCGACTGGTTTCGGGGCTAAGTCACCCCGTAGAGGTGGTGAAGAGGAGGGAGACTGCCAGCAGGGTTGAGGAGAGCCGCATCTCTCCTCCTCAGCTGGCCGCTACCGTCCGAAGCATTGCATCGTGAAAAATGCCACCAAAGAAGAACTCAACTGAAAAGAATGTGCAGGAGAAGACAAGAAGTGAAATTTTGGCTGACCAGGTTAATTGCAAAAGCAAACAACTAAGGTACCCTGGAATTCAACTAAAAAAAAATAACATGTTCCAAAGAAGATTCGGGAACCAGCAAAGGAAAGGAAAAGGGAAAGGTTTGTCTTTTTTTTTCTTCTCTCCTTTCCTGTACTGGACAACTAAGAGACTTAAATAAGAATCGGAAAAAAAATATGCTTTGACATCAAAGGCAATAAGCTGAAAATAAAACAAAATCAAAGGGATAATACAGATTTTAGACACAAATTTTTATAAGCAGGAAAGGAGAAGAAAAAGATAAAAAGGGCAGATCTGGAAAAGGGAAGAGACCTGAATTAAAGGAATCTACAGTAAAACTTCAACAAGACTTCTAAAAGATGCATTAACTGAAACTGGCAACTAAATAGTAAACCCCAGGAAAGAAAGTGAAAAAAAAAAGCAAAAAAACAAGCTTGCGTGTATTTGAATTACTTGTGATCTTTGGACCTTGGTTATTGCATTTAATGACTAAAATTATCGGGTGTTGTTTAAAAATTTATACAATGCATTACTTCTGGATGAATTGAAAATGGAACTTAAAAAATACAAAGAAATGCCAAAAAGGGAAGGTACTTTTGGTTTGTTTTCAATTAATTAGAATGAGATTTGGAACTATGAGAACCAACAAGAAACCTCTGCAAACAAGAGGACAAAGAAACAAAGAACAAGGGACAAAGAAAGAAGCCACTTAAGAACAGTAATTGTACGTGGGGAAGAAAAAAGGGGGAAAGAAAGGAGAATTAAGACTTTAAAAAAACAACCAAAGAAAAAAAAAAGTTATGAAAAATAAATAATATTGGAAAGCAACAGAAGAGGGGAATACAGAGAAGAGAAAGAGAGGTAGAGAGAAAGAGGATAAAAAGGGGAAATAGAAGAAGAGAGGAGAAGGAAAGAAAAGAGTTATAAAGGATAGAAACAAGAATAAGAAAACAGGCGCCATTTAGAGATAATGGGTAAAAATTAACTGAAAAAGGATCCGAGAGGACATAAGATTGTATTAGTAATAGAAACAATTTTAGAAAATTGAAACAATGTAGATTAAATGAGGGATAAAGTAGTTACTGTAATCTATAAAAAATGTAAATAAAAAAATGAAAAAAATAAATAAGAATTGAATTAGGAAGGGACAGAAATATATAATTATAATGTTTTATAAATATAAGTGAAGGGGGGAATAATTATGGAAACTATAACTGTCCCATAGGAATAGATATTATAATTGAAAAGTAATGTTAAAGAAGTTAAGATAATGAAGTATAACATAATGATAAACTGATTGGAAGGAATGTGTTGTAATTACATATATTTATCATCTTTTTTTTAAAGAATATATGTGTATTTTAAGAATGACAGCAGAATCCGAATGGAAGTTAATTATTTGAATGTATAACTTTAAGGTATATATGGAAGCTTAAATAAGATTAAATGGATAAAATTAAAAAGATACAAAGGTGTCATACTCCAATCAGCAACTACAGGATAAACTTTGTTTAATGAGAAAAATAATAGAAATTGAAACAAACAGACAAAAAGTAAATATAATTATTTGAATTGAGACGAGATAATTAAATAAAATGAGAAAATAAAAGAGGGAGAAGCATATAAAATGTAAAACAGTAATAAGATATGGAATAGAACATAAAAATCAACATGAAAGAACTTTGCTTATGAAGAAATAACTGGATTACGCTACTTTCAAAAAAGATGTTTTATTTGTATTTTTTTGTGAAAACTCAAATAAAATTTACAAAAAAAATAATAATATAGTTTGCGTCTTAGCTAAACAAATTAAGAGCATTCGGGTAGAAATAAACAACTAAGATATAAGCAACTAATATATACTGTTAAAGGAAATCTACACTATTCAGAACACATGGAAAAACCATTTTTGAAACTTAGGAAACTTTCCAAAGCAACATATGCATGCAATAGAAGTGTTTTTTTCATGGAAAAATCTACAAACAGTTCCAGAGAAAACCCTACTGACTATAATTAATGTCTTGGTTCTGCATAATTTCTTAAGAACATCAACAGAATATCTAGTGATACTCCTGTTTAATATTATTCATTATGCATCTGGTCCACTCTACTATCAGCTGTGGCTTTCTGTATACCACTCCACAGCCATTGTGGAAAGATTGGCACCCTGCACTACTTGCCATTCCTGACTTCATTGTTCACTATAAACGATGCATTCAGCAATTAAGTCAGTGGCAGCTTCTTCCTGATTCTGTGCTCTTTTCAGCTCACTGCCATCCTTTCTCTCTTGAAGAATGGGATAGCTCACCTTACATACAGATGCTAGGAACATCCTCGCAAATATATTAAATAGAAATATAAAATATTAAATTGGGGTTGGTGAACTCCAGTGTTGACTTCCTTATTTATACAAATAGATCGTTCTTTTTAGTTCTCCAAGGACTGGACTAGTTTCTGTTACAATTCAAGTATACGCAAAAGGTGGTAAATAGAATCTGGGAACTGCTGCCAATTAGCCTATTTCATGAAGGGAACAACTTGTAGGCTAGACACCTTTAGGATAAATTTGTTGTCTGGATAGCTCAGAACAGTATTTTTACAGGTTTAGGAGGTTTTCAATGCTTTGTCCTTCATTATTCAGTAAAAATGTATATCAGTGATTCTTGAAATCAAATATCTGTCATATTTTGTGACTGGAGTATTTAATTCAGTTCTAAAAGACAAGATTTAAGAGAGATTGATGACAGGTAATCCTTGATTTACAACCATAATTGAGTATGGAATTAGAGTCATAAATTATTGAAGAGATAGATAGATAGATAGACAGACAGACAGACAGACAGACAGACGGACGGACGGACGGACGGACGGACGGACGGACGGACGGATGGATGGATGGATGGATGCATGGATGCATGGATGCATGGATGCATGGATGAATGGATGCATGGATGCATGGATGCATGGATGCATGGATGGATTAGCCTATAGGCCATGTCAATATACAGGTTCAAACGCATGTTACCAATAAATTCCAAATGAACAATTTAAAATGAGAGTAGGATAAAATACAATAATTTAATACATAAATTTGTAAAATAGAATAAAATTATATAAAATTATATTTCTGTATCACCTCTGCAATCTATCCCTGCCGATCTCAGTTGGACCATTTTAGTTAGAAATTGTACTGTATTAAATATCATTTTCAAATTCTGGCCACACATGAGGTATATATGTTGTTTTAATATGAGCCTCCCACTGGGCCATACATTTAATATGTGGATCAAGGTACTTACTCTCGCCGCCCCCCCTTATACAAACAGCAATTGAATATATGAATATATCAGATCTTCTACCTCTTCATCTCTACAGATGAAGTACAGCATGTTCATTGTATGGGATGGAATGGAATCTCCTAAATTTAACATCTTTGACATTTTTGTGGTGATTGTTAAGTAAACACCATGATCATTAAATGAATGGTTTTTAAGAGAATGTTGCAGTTGTTATATGAACACTTCATTCATTATGTGAATGCTGTGGTGGTTAAATGAATCCATTTTACCTAATGGGACTTTTATGACAGAAATCAGAAGTAAACACCAAAAAGTGGCAAGAAAAACATTGAAAATCATGGTCCTGTGACTGTAGGTTGCTCCAAACAGTCATAAAGGTGAACTGTTTGCCAAATACACAAAATGTGATGATGTGACATGGAGTTTTATGTATGAGGTCATCATAACTTCAAAATCAGTATATAGCTTTTGAGGGGGCCCATTGTAACTTTGAAGAGTTGCGAAGGATTTGGGATTGCAGCATTTAACTGCCAACCAGTGGTGGTGGATACTAGTTTTTAATTGCCATGATATTTGTCCCACATAGATTTTTTTGTGTGTTTATATGAATTTTTAATATGATTGACAAGTTATATCCATGGGAAAGATAAGGATTTTCCTGTTCTGACTTAGGCTTCCCCAAAAAGCACTAAGCAGACTTTTCCCCAGGCAAAACCCCTTTTATTAAACGTAGGTGAATTTCTTGCATTCACAGTCAGCCAAAAGCCTGGAAAACAGTCTTTAACGGGTCTAATTAGGAGCACAGACCTTATCTAGCTTGGAGAACTGCCAAGTAAATATTTCCAAATGCAGTGCTACAAGGAAGGGCTTGGCACAGAATCTCTGAGATGCACTGAGATTCACACTGCTGCAATGAACTAATTGTTTCCTGGAAAAGCCCCCTCCCCTTTTGATCCTTTTAATCCCTATGGGAGGAACCATTCACCATTTATCTGTGGCCTTACTTGCACATCGACCCTTAGTTCATAATTGTTCTATTCTTTTGGCAGCTTTGGGCATGCCCAGTTACTTCCCTGCCTCACTGCTGTCCAACTCTGAAGGCAGCTGGTAACTGCAACCCTGCCCTGGCCCCATCTCTGCCTCTGAGGCAGAGCCCTCATCCAAGCCTTTCTCAGCCTCCAGGACTGGTCCATGTTCTTCCCCAACCTCTTCACTATCCAACTCTGCTGCCAGCTATGTTAGCTGCTGGCAGGCCACAACATTTCCTTTCAAAGAAAAAGTGGTTTGGGTGTGAAGTTCTCAGAATAGAAAGCATTTGATGCAAACAATACCATTAATGTTACTTCTATCAGTTAAAAATACATCTAATATTTAGATTTTGGGCATTCCAGAAATAATAATTTTATATGAATATTCTGGCACAAGACAGAATAGCCAAAGTATTGGTCCTGATTCATATGGGTCACTGTGGTTTTCCCACAGTGCTGCTTTTATTGAGGACTATTTAATTTTAATCTCAGAATTTGATCACTGAGCAACAGTCCTATAGATCCTGCAATACTGAGATGGTTAATTATTTATATGCAATTGTGGTTTTAAATTATCTGTGTACTCATACATTTGAGGGACATTCCTACCCAACCATATGGGACATCTTTAGTATCAAGAATCCAAATTTGTGGACTTNTCCAAATTTGTGGACTTCCAAGAACTATTAACTGCACACAATACTCACAAGCACTCTTTCCTACTACTATCCACATAATATCCTACATTTCACAATATTATCAACACTCCTTGTGAATATTGCCATAAATTGAACCCTAGGCTTTTCACAAGCAAAGTAAATACCCTGCCTCTCCTTTATAAAGTGTAGGACTTTTTTTTAGTTCTGCAAAGGATTTTTGGGGAGGAAACACATCCAAAAAAACATGTTCCTGTCCTCTCAGGAAAAGCCAAAGGTTCCTGTCCTCTCAAGTTCCTATCCTTTCAGGTTGCCTAAACAGTGGAGATGAAAATAAGTGGGGGTTAAGGCATTTGTATTTAGACAGAAATCTACAAAGGGAAAATTAGAAGAGTTATGTTTAAAGAAGAGATTACCATTGGAAGAATCCTGTGCTATTTTCTTCACAGTCTCTGCATTTTACAGGAGGGACAAGCTTACCTCAATCACAGAGGGACATAACCATGTGCAGGTACTTCAACATAGAAAAAAAAAGATAGCTCTGCTTAGGTGTCATTCAATGACATAATATTAATAAATGTAGAAACTTGAGATCAATTCACAATGTTCGTAAATCATGCAAAAAACAAGCAAATATAAAAAATATATATTGGAAAGTAGATATGAAAATCAAGCAGCTTCTACAGCTTATCTCATAAGCATTTGTGGTGAACCCACAAGTCCTTCTTCAGTTTCTTTTTTTTTAAGATTTTTATTTTTTAAGACAAACATGTACAAACAAAACATAAAAAACAAAACCATCTTCCATTTTATATACGTACAGTGTGTCAGTTGGTTACAAATCTGTTGTGCTATCCTTTTGTAGTCATTACTCACAATTTATATAAATTCTCACATTGTCAACCTAACATATGTTTATATATCAGTTGTTAATCTTTCATGACTAAACTATTTATTCCATCATTTATACGTGATGTTCTAGATTTTATTATAAAATTTGTATTACACTTTCATCCAATGGTTATATATATTTGCATTATGTTCTATATCTATCTATTAAACTTCTATTACAAGATTTTCTAGTCTGTTACATTATCATGTCTTTTTATCCAACCATTGATAAAACAAATCCTATATCATGTAAAATTGTTTATCTTCTTGTACTCTGATTTCAAATGTCAATTTACTCATTTCAACACAGTCCATAATTTTCTTTATAACTTCCTCCTGCATAGGTATTTTTTCATTTTTCCAATTCTTAACAAATACAATCCTAGCCGCTATCAAAACATTTACAATCAAATATTTCAATTATTTATTGTACATTTCCAGTATAATTCCCAATAAAAATATCTCTGGCTTAAAGTCAAATGTTGTTTTATCATTTTTTCCAACCATGTGTGGATTTTAGTCCAATATTTTTTTGCATCCAAGCACATCCATCACATATGGTAATACGAATCAGGTATCTGATGATGTTTCCAACATTTATCTGATCTTTATCTTTATCCATTTTTGCGATTCTCATCGGGGTAAGTGCCACTTGTAAAACATCTTATACAAATTTTCTTTAAAAGCAGTTGACATTATCATTTTATAATTTTGATACCATAATTTTTGCCATTTCTCTAAATCAATCCCATGTCCAAAATTTTTCCCCCAAGCAATCTTCATTTCTTTAACTTGTTCCTCCTCCAGTTTAAATTCTAGTAAATATCCATAAAGTTTTTTAATTACATTTTCATCAGTACCTATCAAGATTTTATTTAAATCAGTTCTTCTTCAGTTACTATAGAGGACTGACAGTTCCTTGTTAGAAGAAGAAAAACCTGTGAAGAATGGTGAAAGGAAGCCAGCTTATCGCAATAGAAAGACAGGACTATGAGAACATCAAAAGAGAGAGCACTCAAAATGGAAATCTGAGAGCACTTTCAAAAAGACTGTATTTGGATGGACAACATACCCCTGTGGAGTTGAAGATAGGCTAATCAAATCTAAGTAGACATAATTCACACACAATGAGCTAATGTAATTAAAAACATGAATGCCATTTTGAAGGGGAACAGAACTCTTGAAAAAACATTGCAGCAAAGAACAATCTTAATTGTTTACTTTGGGAAAACATCCACCGTCTCAGACTGAAAGGATAGTGGAGAAGAGGAAGTAATAAATTTCAGACATTGTAGTTCAAGAAATTCATAACTGAGATGGAATCTGGAGAATGAATTGAAAGTGAAACCTCTAGCCATTTCCCTTCATTTTTAGGCTCTCCATGTTACAATGTCAAAATAACTGATTGCTTGCCAGTTCAAAAAGGAGACTACCCTTAGATCCAATTTGAAGAATTATCAGAAAACTAGGACTTGACTCCACTTAAGTATTTGTTGCTGCAGTAGTATCATACCATCATTTTGCCTTAAGCTTACTCTTCAGAGTTTGTCAACAGGGATTCTTGTGTGTGTTCTAATTCATATTAATCTTTTTATATGCAGTTTGGCCTCAAGAAAAACACTCATGGAGTAAAGTCAAGCATGGTGATGAAAAGTAATCATGATATTGTTGCATAGCTGTATGAAACCGCAAGACAAAAAAAGATAGAATTGTGCTTCATTTTTGTTTGTCTTTTTCCACAGAAAACCTGAATAACTTGTGAGACTATCTTGATGGTCTGAGCTGTGAGGAAGATGGTTTTGTGAAGTTTTGTGTAAACTCTCTCCCCTGTTTTAGCCTCTTTGCTATTTTCACTACCCCCCACATTGGGATGTGAAAACCCAAAATAATACAGCTCAGTCTAGTTCATCTTATCCTGGATGACTAATTTATCTCCTCTTGGAAAAGACAAATAACTGCTAATCTGGCTTACCATGGATTTTCAGCCTATGGTGTGTGTAGGACAGTGCTGAAGCCAGGCAATGAGTATTTGATTCATTCTCCTAAAATGATGTAGCAAAATTTTCACATCAGGATTACATTGCTCTGAATGATACTCCTTATGTCATCCTCAAACATGTCTCTAACAACCTTTCTCTCTCATAGAAGGTTATTCAGTTCGATGAAGTTAATATCTTGCTTTTAAAATGTTCTTCCCAATTTCTCCTTATGTTCATAGGTGAAGCCAAGGAAATCTGGGAAAGTCCTGGGTGGAGATGTTTATCCTTCTAGAATTATGAAAGAAGAACAATCTCAGCCCAGTTTCCTATTGACTGGAGCCATGCCATTTCATTTTACAAAATAAAGAAAATATATTTGATCTTCCTAGCTATAGGTCCATCATCTGGCAAAATACAACAGCTAACAGTATGTTTAGTAACTTTATTCAAAACCATTGGACGAGTTTAAAATAAACATCTTCAGTGAGGATGCTAGCAGGCTTCAAAAGGGAAGCAATCAGCTCTTGACTATTGTCCAGTTCTTCCCAACCTAGAAACTGCTTTTTTGTAGCCTTAATTGATTTTAAATTTGATTTTTATTTAATTCCAAGAGAGAAGCAGTGGAAAAAACAGAGTATCCTCAACAGCAGAGGTCCCCAAACTTGGCAACTTTAAGACTTGTGGACTTCAACTCCCAGAATTCCTCAGCCAACATAGCTTGTTGAGGAATTTTGGAAGATGAAATCCACAAGTCTTAAAGTTGCCAAGTTCGGAGACCCCTGCTCAACAGCTATAAGAGTTTTTCTTCTTATTCAGTCCTTCTATTCCAACATCACTTTGAAAGTCAAATGTTTTCCTTAGGGATATCTCCCTTGAACTGTCACTATCCATAGAGAGGTAAGGCAGCATTGTATTCTAGAGCCTCTTTTTGTTAAATATCTGCACAAAATGATAAATTCATAATTAATACATTTCTGAAAATATAATTGAGCAGGTGCACACTTATAGATATTTTGAGTGCTAATTCAGGCCTCCCTATTTCGGTTCAAATCCTTGAATATGGATAGGGAAAATTCTTTTTATTTATATGCATATCAAATTTCACAGCAGTGTCCAATTATTTTTCTGTAAGAAATTTTAGTAAGAACATTTTATTTTCTAAATTACACATGAACAATTTTATGTGTACCGTGTAATAGAGTGAGCTCCTATTACTTGTCCCTGCTTCTGACAACCAAGCAGTTCGAAAGCATGTAAAAATGCAAGTAGAAAAATAGGGACCACTTTATTGGGAAGGTAACAGTGTTCTGTACGCCTTCAGTTTTTAGTCATGCTGGCCACATGACCATGGAGATGTCTTCGGACAGTGCTGGCTCTTTGGCTTTGTAACTTAGATGAGCACCACCCCATAGAGCCGGAAATGACTAGCATGTATGTGTGTGGGGAACCTTTACCTTATTTTGGAGATAATATTTTATATTGTTGGCAAGCGTTGCTAACTGTAGCTTTTCAGCTGTCCTGAGACTTTTTCTTTCCACTTCAAAAAAAAAATCTGTTTCAGCTTTCACCCTTGTGACCAAAGTCATATTCTAGCATTTCTATAGTATCTAAGTCGATATACTTATAGAAACCTTGACATCAGTGGTGGGATTCAAACATTTTTGCTACCAGTTTTGTGGGTGTGGCTTGGTGGGCATGGCATAAGGATACTGTAAAATCTCCAGTCAAAAGTGGTATTTGCTGCATCTCCAAACTACTCAAAATTTCTGCTACTGGTTCTCCAGAGCCGGTCAGAACCTGCTGAATACCACCACTGCTTTCCATCCTTGAGACCATTCAATCTGTTAGAACCATTCTTGCAGTTCCAACATGGAATTAAAATATTAAATTTAACTTAGAAATAGGCTTCCTCCCACCAGATCTGACTCCATTTCTTCTGAAAGACAACTTTAAGTCAACTTGACTTATTTTATTTTATTTTATTTTGCAAGATTCACTCTTTGGAGAGACTTTGCCCATTAGGTTTTGGCAATGCAAGAAATATTTTCTAAAATACTTCTAGAATTATGTTTGAGACATTGATTTTCAAATTGGCCTAAATATGCTTCTCAGCTTTGTAGTATATGTGATCAGTGTTGTGTATAGAAATTAGAATACTCCAAATACGTAAATCTGATTGGCCGACCAGGCCGGAATAGGATTGGATAATAAAGTACTTTTGCAATTGGCCCGCCTGACTGCGGGAAATCTTAAAGAACTGTCATTGGCCACAAGCCGCGAGCAGCCGCTATAAAAAGGGCTGCCGTGGCTTTGACAAATGTTCTGTTACAAGTCACTGAGTTGTTATAATAAAGAGCTGTTTGTTGGAACACCACGTACCTTTCTTCTCAGAACAGAACACTGGCGACGAAGGTGGGATCATCATAGAAGAGCGAGACCGAAGCATGCGGCAACAAGAACCAAGCAACCAAAATGGCCAGTAACAATGCGCTGCCCACACCGTTCAACCCAGCCAAAGAAGATTGGGAGTCATACACTGACCGCTTTGTAATGTTCCTAGAAAGCAACGAGCTACAAGAAATAACCAACCAGAGGAAGAGAGCCGTATTCCTCACGCACTGTGGCCTGCCATCTTCAAAATGGCCAAGGCATTAGCCAAGCCACGGAACGTAAAACAAATGGCATGGCCAGAATTAAACCGAATGCTACGAGCCCATTATGCACCTGTGCTCTCTAATCTTATTAAAAGGCATAAATTCTATAAGCAAGATCAACGAGAAGATGAGAGCATCGGAGATTTCATAGCAGCCCTAAGAGATATCGGAGAAGCCTGCGAGTTTCTCAACATGGACATGGATGTTGGAACACTGGTCTCACGTACCTTTCTTCTCAGAACAGAACAATCAGTACCAGCCTGCTATATTCCATCAGTCCTAAAATTCTGCTGGGCTTTCATTTGGTTCAGGTTATTTTGTTCTGCTATCCTATTGTCAAATATTCTCCTATATCAGCATATGCAACTACATGGGAATAGCTCATATGTCCTTGGCCCATATGTGCTTCCATTGCTTTCTCTACATGAAGTCTTGGATATCTTTAATTTATACTGTCCTGGGGAAGTTTTTTTTGCAGAGCATATCCCTTTTGTCTTCTCCTGCCAGACCATTGCTCAGATATCCATCTGAACTGAAGAAGTTTCTTGGATGATAAATGAAAGATTTCCAAAGAAGAAAAACCAAGAAAACCCAGTTGCCTTTTGAGAGAGAAAGAGAGAAGAACACCTTTGGAACAACCATGACCTGGATGATTGAGATTCACCATAGGCAATATCTATCCCACTTACCCAGCTCTGCATCTCCATATAAGCACTATCCAGTGACTGTTCAAAGTTATGATACCAAATGATGAGATATGGCCAGTCCTTGAAGTTGCACCCATCAGAGAATCCATGATCACCTGATCTCCATTTGCAACCTTTATGCCACCTTCTGATAAATAAAGTTAATGGAAAATGTAGCAAAATGTCACAAATTCCTATCATGTGGCATTGTGATTAATTACCAAGAGTGATTCACTTAACATCCACAACTGGAATTGCCAGAACTGCTGTTATAAGTTGGTGCAGACATGCGATTTTTCATTATAAGACTGCATTGCTTAGTGGTGGAATACCCAGTCCTATTTATAATCATTAGCTAAGGACTATCTGTATTTACATCTTAATATGTTTGTGTTTTGGAATAGTCACCACAATAATTAATGTAACTCATCTCTACAAATTTCATAAGAAACACAGGAGTTTATCCTAACTTTCTAACATTTTTCAACTGCTTTAATGAATGGGAAATATTTTGATAAATTATCTAATATAATTATAATGGTTCCATAAATTTCCAAACTTATTTCTTATGCTTACATGATTTTTCAGTCTTCATATTTAAAATCTGACTATTTATAAAAGTCAAGATGATGAGATATGCCATTTACTTTTTAAATAAATTAAAATTGTTCATGTGTAATTTGGAAAATAAAATTGCTTACAGAAAAATAATTGGACACTGCTGTGAAATTTGATATGCATATAAATAAAAAGAATGTTCCCTATCCATATTTGTTCCGAACAACTAAAATTAGACAATTGAAGCCTCTAATACAATTTAATAAAATTAACGTACATGCAATTTTATTCTGCGTGAGCATAAGTCACATACGCTATAGATACTAATAGTTTACTAAAACTTGGATATGGAGGTGGAGGGCGAAGAGGAGAAGGAGGAGGAGGAGAAATATTAATAATAATAATAATAATAATAATAATAATAATAATAATAATAATAATAATAATAATAACTACTGCTACTTTGTGATTTATCTTGCTGGGTGTCTACAATTCATGTATCACTAGGTATTGCAATGTCATTCCTTATTATTATTATTATTGTAGTAGTAGTTGTTGTAGTAGTAGTAGATAATATTTGGTGAGATTCACAGCTTTTGGGGCTGGTTGGTAGCTTTCTTACCTCGAGTCCTAACCAAGGAACTATTAAGGTAGCGTTGGAGAATATAAGCTGTTCCACATATGGTGATTTTTTTGTAGAATCAAAATTATTTAATCATCATCAACATCATCCCCCCACGAGGTGCCACCTTGACATAGCTGGGGGCTTAACTGTTCCAATGAAGCTGAGAGCTGTGCTGGCAGTAGTACAAATTACCAGCAGGTCCATGTCAGAGAGGTCTAGGCCGAGGAGCAGAACTGAGTGCACCCAACAACCCATGCAATGGATCATGGTGAAACACAACTGAACGAGGCCTATACCGGCTCAGTCATCACCCGGATTAACAAGGACCATGGCAGGTGCTGAGGAACCTGGGCATCCATCAACAAGTAGGCTACAGGCCAAGGGTCCCATAGCTGAGCAACCAGGGCATGGGCCTGCAGGGCTACTGGAAGTTCAACAACTTCAGAAGCAGCAGAAATACACCATGTTGGAGAACCACACTGTAATAAAATGCTACTTCAAAGCAGAACCAGAGAAACGAGGCTACCAAAAAAGGATGTACAAGTTATGGAAACAAGAATATCCAGACTCAAGGATAACTGAATTACAATTAGCCAATTTACAACTATTCATCACTCAGAACAAAGTGCTCAGTGAAGTTGAATTTGAAGAAACACGGAAAAATTGTGAAATGGGAACACAGACTGCTGAAGTGGCAGAAAAAAATATTCTAATAACATCTGGAGCAACTGAACAGCCTGAATTTGAAGAAAATGCAGATATTTTGCAAAAACAGGATCAGCAAGGGCCTGAAGTCATCACTGAAACACTAGGAGTGCTCAATGCCAGGCAGCAAGAACTGAAAGCTCAAATCTTGGCACACGCTGCAGCAAATGCAGAAAGAAGAAGGTTTCCAACATTGAAGACTGTGCCTTGAAAATATTTGGTGCCATTGATGATAGATGCGAACTATGCACTTGCAGCAGTGCAGATAACATCAATTGAACAAACAAATCAGCTTGTCTACAGTACAGCAGTCATAGTAACAGAAGAACTGGGGATTCAACAGCCACAGCCCCCTAGATAATTGATGGAAAACTGCAATGAAAAATCAGGTTGGAGTTGAAAATGAAGAGCCTGCGAGCAGATGCAAGCAACTTGAAGCATTTGCAGGAGAAAAAGCTGAAGAACAGAGATAAGAACATCTGATTAAAAAATATGGGCTCAGCACAAGAAAATTGGCAAAGCATTGGAAATTGTGAATTAGCAGATAACAGCAACAGCAAGAAAAATTGAAAGATACGAAGCCATAGTCATCCAGTACAAACAAAATCATGTGTTCCAATCAGACCAAAGATGGTTCTATCAGAGTCTGAATCAGATGGGGGATCGAAAATTGAAAAACCTGAAACAACGGCAACTATCAGTTTTGGAAAAGACCTATGGGAACTGAGAAATGTTACAACAAAAATGCCGGGTGGATCAGAGACTTTGGAGCAAAATTCTCCAAGAACAAACTGGACCAATTAGAAAATAACTACTGAAATGATAAACAACAGGGTGAAAAAGTCAAGAACTGAACATCGCTGGCAATGATCAACTGCATGGCTTTTGGCTCAAATAGCTGACCAGCCTCCATGAAAAAATGGCCGAACAATTCAATGAGATGCTGCAGACAGGAAACATCAGCGAATGGTAAACAGCTGGGAAAACCTACTTTTCCCAAAAGATCCAGCAAAAGGGGCAACACCTGCAAATTACAGGCCAATAATGTGTCTACCAAGTATGTTCAAGCTGCTGACCGGCATCATAGCTAACCAGGATCCAGGACTACCTAGAAGCAAATAACATCTTGCCAGTAGAGCAGAAAAGAAACAGACGAGGAAGCAGAGGCATAAAAGATCAGCTCCTGATTGACAAAATGATTTAGAGAACTGCAAAAGCCGAAAAACAAATCTGCATACAACTTGGATTGACTACAGGAAAGCATTTGGTTCACTACCACACAGCTGGATCTTCAAGTGCCTGGATGTCATAGGAATATGCAAGTGCATTGGTACTTTCCACTGCAAATGCGATGAAGCACTGGAAAACAGAACTGTTTATTGGAAATGAAAGTACGGACTGGTCAACATCAAAAGAGGGATTTTTCAGGGTGATTCTTTGTCACCTCTGCTGTTCATCATTGCCATGACCTCCCCGGTCAACAATTTACAGAAAACTAATCTGGTTATCAAACTGCTAAAATTTCACCGAAAATCTCTCACCTGCTGTACATGGATGATCTAAGAGTTATACGAAAATCAGAAATTGAATTCCAGTCACTGACCAATACAGTTCAAATTTTCAGCACTGACATCAGCATGGAGTTTGGCCTGGACAAATGTGCCACAGTGGCACTGAAGAAAGGGAAGATGGTAGAAAGTGATGGAATTGAAATGCCCAATGGACAAACCATCAAGTGCCACTGACCCGAAGCCTACAAAGGTCAGAAAACTTCTAAAAAGCAAACTGAATGGTGGTAATACCATCAAAGCTATAAATATCTGGGCCATACCATCATCAGATATACTGCTGAGATCATAAACTGGACACAGGCAGAGCTGGATAGCTTGGATAGGAAACAAGAAACCGATGACCATACACTATGCACTGCACCCATTGTAGTGACGTCGACAAGCTATATTTGCCAGAAAAGCAGTGGCAAGGACTTTTGCAAGTAAAGCAGACAGTTGAAGAAGAGAAGCATGCTCTGGCAGATTATGTGAAAGACAGTGTTGAACCAGCTTTGATGAAGTCAACAAGAGGAAGCTGCTCAAAGTGCAGCAAACCAAGAATCAATATAGAAAAACAGTGATGCAAACTCGGGCTGAGAGCTAGTGTAATAAAGCATTGCATGGACAGTTCTTGAAAAGATCCAAGGAAAAATAGATAAGGAAAAGACCTGATATGACTGACCAACGGAACACTGTAGAAAGAAACAGAAGGCCTGATTCTTGCAGCCCAAGAACAAGCCATCAGAACAAATGTAATCAAAGCCAGAATAGAAAAATCTGCTGATGACCCAAATGCAGACTCTGCAAAAAATGAATAAAACCATTGATCACATACTGAGCTGTTGCAAGACAATAGCTCAGACTGATTACAAACATGTCACAAACAATGTCACACTCAGATGGTCCACTGGAACTTGTGTCACAACTACCATCTGCTTGTAGCAAAGAAATGGTGGGATCATAAGCCTGAAAAAGTGGTTGAAATGAGCATGCAAAACTACTGTGGGACTTCCGAATACAGACGACAAAGTTTTGGAACACAATACCCCAGATATCATGATTGTGAGAAAGAAAAAGTGTGGATCATTGACATTGCCATACCTGGTGACAGCAGAATCGACGAGAAACAACTTGAAAAAGTCACCAGATATCAGGACTTGAGAATCGAACTGCAGAGACTCTGGCATAAACCAGTGCAGGTGTTCCAGTGGTAATCGGCACACTGGGTGGTCTGTGCCTAAAGACCTAGGCAAGCACTCAAAAACAATTGGCACTGACAAGATCACCATTGGTCAGCTGCAGAAGGCCACCTTACTGGGATCTGCTTTCACAATCCACCTATACATCACACAGTCCTAAACACTTGGGAAGTGTTCGACTCATGATTTATGATATGAAACCCAGCATGGTTATCTCGTTTGCTGTGTATACTGTTATTTTTGTGTATAATAACAATAATGATAATCATCATCATCATCATTCAAGCTCGATAGTAGACAGCGATGGCACCTGCTCTCAGCATCCACTACAGACCTTGAACATGTATTGATAATAAGCCTCCCATTTCTGCCTTCTATCTCTTGACTGCCAGCTTAAAGTGCTTTACTTCTATGAAGGAGAACAAAAAGATTTCTGCTTTTCAACAGGCAAGTCTAATTATGTAAAGGAAAAAAGTGATTAACTGATTATGATGAATAAATTAATCTCCAAGGATTTGTATAAATTCAAACATTTCTAATTAGTATGATTTTCATGGGACATCTCAAAACATCCTCTATTCCTATTAGCAATGATTAATAGAACAATAAGTAATTTTTGGCAGTTCTTGCAAAATTATTAGTATCAGCCTGGGAGATTGAGATTACAATTCATGAAAAAAAATGCTACTGATTGATGATGAAATACAAGTACCTCAGTTCTCATTGATAAAGGCACCCATGTCCTCCATCAACATCACATCAGTTAGCAATAGAACTTAGACATATATACTGCTCCACAGTGCATTACAGCCCTCTCTAAGCAGTTTTACAGAGTCAGTATATTTCCCTTAACAATCTGGATCCTCATTTTCCCAACCTCGGAAGGCTGGAAAATTAAGACAACCTTGAGCCACTCAGGATCGAACTCCCGTAGTGAGTAGTGTGTTAGTCCTTCAGTACTGCATTCTAACCACCATGGCTCACCATGGTTCATGTTCTCCATTCATCTTCAGGCTTATTTAGAATCCATCTTTTTTGTTTTCTTCAGGACACAAGAGTTATATAACTTGGTGATATTAGAATCTACTGGTTGCTCCAAATCAACTTTTCCCCCACTATCTGAAAAAAGGTCAAAATGATCTACTCTATGATTCCATCATTTTGGGAAGTAGGAGGCATTTGAGGAGAACTCATTGTTGTTGTTCAGTTGCTAGGTCATGTCCAACACTTTGTAATCTCATGGACCATAGTAGGCCAATTTCACTCTCGTCCACTGTCTCCCAGAGTTTGTCCAAATTCATATATATTGAGTCAATGCCAGAGGTGGTATTAAGCAGGTTCTGATCAGTTCTAGAGAACTGGTAGTGGAAATGTTGAGTAGTTAGGAGAACAGACAAATACCACCTCTGACTGGTCCTGCCCGCATCTATTCTCTGCTCTCCTGAGTCCCAGCTGATTGGCTGGTTCTTCTTTTGTTGCCCTGCACAGGAGAACAGAGCTGCGAAGCAGGTTAGTGGGTGGGAAGGGAATGGGATTTTGCAGTTACCTTCCCCTGCCATGCCCACCAAGCCACACCCACCAACCCACACCCACCAAGTGACACCACGCCCACCAAGCCATGCCCACAGAACCAGTAGTAAAAAAAATTTGAATCCCACTTCTGGTCAATGCCACTATCTAATCATCTCATCCTCTGCAACCTCCTTCTCCTTTTGCCTTCAATCTTTCCCCACATCAGTGCCTTTTCCAACAAGTACTCTTTCTCATTTGGTGGCCAAATTTGAACTTCAGCTTCTGCCCTTCCAAACCCATTAGAGAACACCAGTTATAAATAATATTTTTCTGCTTGTAAAGGAAATGCCTGTCAATATGCTTCCAGTCAGAATTCTAGTTGTTAGTGATTATGCGGAAATTCTCAGCGCTGTTAGATACATCTGTAGCGTGTTGTGTTTTTCCAATGGATGTTGGGTGCATTATGCATATCCTTCAAACCATTGGTACCCTGATGATGGAACACTTTCCCCTTGGATACAAAAATGGCATCAATATTAGTTTTATGTCAATTTAATTATGGTATTTTAATTATTGTATTGATCTACACTCAACTGCTGATTAAATAATTGGGTCAGTTTATTTAAAGAAAACAAAATGAATACATTTATACTGTTTATTTTTTCCAACTATTGGTTTCTGGTTGTATCTTTTTATTATGAGACAAGCATATCATCTCAACAAATAGGAATCAAGATCACATGGAGTATTAATATCACTTTATAATGCCTTGGTAAAGCCATACTTGGAATACTGCATCCAGCTTTGGTTGCCATGATGTAAAAAAAGATACTGAGACTCTAAAAAGAGTGCAGAGAAGAGCAACAAAGATAAATAGGGGACTGAGTATAAAATATTTAAAGAATGGTTGCTGGAAATGAGTATGTCTAATTTAATGAAAAGAAGGACATGTGGTGACACAATAGCAGTGTTTTAATATCTCATAGGTTGCCACAAAGAAGAGGGAGTCAAGCTATTCTCCAAAGCACCTGAGGGAAGGACAAGGACAGAAACTAATAAAGCAGCCTAAAACTAAGGAGAAACTTCCTGACAGTTAAAACAATAAATCAATGGAACAACTTGCCTTCAGAAGTTGTGAGTGCTCCAACACTGGAAGTTTTTAAAGAAGAGATTGGATAACTATTTGTCTGAAATGGTGTAGGGATTCCTGCCTGAGCAGGGGATTAGACCAGAAGACATTCAAAGTCCCTTCTGACTAGTCTAGTCTAGTCTAGTCTACATTTAAGAGCTCTTGCTATCTACCTGATGACATTGTTTTAAAAATGATTTGTTTCACCCTTCAAAACAGAACGCACCTGTGAATTGACTCAGTGAAGGTCATTTCACTTTCCTATACTTCTATCATACTGGAATATGCAAAGTTGTTGCTAGAGAAATAACCTCAATGTCTTCAATGTCGAGCAAGAAGTTGTCTTGTCAGGGTTTTCTGGACAAAATGGAATGGATGAATTGCACTTTCAGCTGAAGTGGACTGAAAATAGACATTTTAATAGATGTTGAACTCTACAGACCCCAAGACTTTATCATTCTTTAGCTTTTAAACACCACCCTATAATTCAGCACTATCAGCCACCACCTCTTTCATTTTATCATCCACAGGTGAATATATTTGTTGAAAACATGATTTTTGGGTGTTTTATGCAAGTTGGAACTGTCAGAAAACACAAAAGGAGAGAGGAATATATGACAGTTGTTCAAGGAAAGGGCATTTGTTATAGTGATTCGTACCATAAGACTAAGTAACAAAGAAGGCGTATCTAAAGGGCAAATATGAAGTCACTAGGAAAATATTTCTGAATTTATGACCATGCATCTAAATGCTGTTTTCCAGGCCTGCATTCTTACATTTATCTGAATAGCATGGTGAACTTAATAGTATGGTTGTTTATTCCTGAAACCTTGGGAAATAAAAGACTGGGAACCAAAAGGATTTGGCAACTTTGCTTAGTGATCCTCCTTGTTAGCGATGTAGGAGCTTCATATAAGCTCGTCTCAAATAAGTTAGGCTTAGTATATCACTAGACAAGATAAGAAGTATGGTCCCATGGTGCTTACTCTTATAAGATAATGAAAGCCTACCTTAAATAAGGCTCCATAATTATAATCACCCAATCATCACTTGAGAAGTTCTGGTGCTTTCTGAGCTTGGTTGTTTACTTACAGACATTTCATTACTCGAACTAGATAGCATCATCACTACTAGTAAAGAATGTGGTTTTAAAACCTAGATTTTCTGAACCTCAACCAAGTTTAAAAGGAAATGCTGAGATTGGGCTTCAATTCAACAATAAAAAACACAATTGGCACAATAAAAAACACAATGGAGCTCAGAAGATCAAATTTTGGTAGGCTTTACTATACTTTCCCATACTGTTGTAACTGAAGGGGGGGGGGTGACTCCACATTAATTAATTGCCATTTCACTTTCCTTCTCCCTCACCCTTCTATTAACAAAATAAGAAAAATAAAAATGAATAGAAATAGAGACACAAATGTATAGGGCTATTAGAGGTTTGAGTTTCTATAGCAGCATAGTCCTCACTGTGTTTTAGAACAATTTTGCTTTACTTTAATCTAGCCAAAGTAGCCCAATTTGACACAATTTCACCCAATTTGACATTGTTTAGTAATTGTCATACTAGCATCAAGGACGTAAGAGGGAGGAGGGAAAGTGATACACACTGCTGCTGCAGCTTATTTAAAAAGTTAATAGTAGCACGATAAATATATTTCTTATAGGTCATCTTTCACTGACATATTTGTGATTTGATACTGATTTAGTGAGGAGCCTAACAAAGGAGAATTGACAGATATACAACCACAGAAGAATCAGGAAACTGTCATTGTTATCAGCAACAGATAATGCAATGCTGGAAGAATTAATTATGATCATTGCTTAAAGTGTGCCTTTTTGTGTAGCAGCTCTAATTATTAACAGCAACACTTTACAATGGGAAGGAGGTAACCATTTGCAGTTCCTTTAGCAGTAACATTGCAGTAACATTAATCACAATGAGCTCATTTGGTTTTAATGTGAATATAATATGTGATACCACAGGAATTCCATTGTAATTTATCAGTAAATAATGTTGAGTGCTATCAAGAATTCCTTTGTCAAATAATGTATGCTGGTTTTTGAACCAATGCTCATTGGTATGCGTCATCTCTCTATTGTCACTTATATCCTTTCAAACATTCTACATAATGCTTCTAGTAGTTTTACAAAGGATTACAGCGGAGGCCAAATGGGAATTCCACTGCCTTTTTTGACAAAATTTAATAGATAACATCCAGATATTGTTCTGACACAGGAAATGCTTTTGTTGTTTAATCAATGATAATGCTATTAAAATTATTATACACTTACATAGTCATTGTATTCATTATCCAAAAGCAAGATTCCCTTTATAAGATTACAGTAGGGATGTAGAATCCATCCTGAGCATGATAAGTATGCTCAGAACATAAATGGATGATTGTCATGTTTGTAAATGTTATCAGAGATAAGCATAGATTTGTTTGAGCGATCTGGATGCTGGGAGTAAAACTTTTCTTTCTCAGGGGACTGGAAGGAACAGTGAAATGTTTGAGTTATTTATTTTTTCAAAAAGCATGTGGGAAAACTGGCTATTCAAGAAAAGAATCATCATTGTCCACCAGGTTTTGAACTCTCAAATTTCCATGTGCTAAGCAAAGCTTTCAAAATTATGCGAATTCACCCGTATTAACAAGAGGAGACATAAAAATGATTAGAGGTTGTGATAAAACATGGACTCATCATTTGAGTGGTTGCAAAGTACACAAAAAATACTGCTGAAGAAATTGGACAAACAAAAGTGTTATTTCGCAAATAGATAGAAGTAAGGCAATAGAAAGTAGAAAAGCATATTTTGCAAGTGAAGAAGAAAAAACCCACCTGAGGTCACTTCAAAAGTGAGTTGAGACTTAATGATCCATCCAATTCTTTGCACAGCTGGCTTCATAGTGTAAAAGAATAGTGATCTTTCATCCCATAATGAAGGAGCAAGGGAGTGAGCTGGGAGTGACCCCACGCTGCTGGGGTCCAGGCAAGATTGAAGGAACCTTCCCCAACCCAACCAAGGGTCAATTCAGTGACCAATCAGTTGTGAACATATGACATGAACTACATTTCCCAGGATGCATTAACTACATTTACCATGAGGCATTCCCATAAGGGGACAGCTCCCAATTCGAACTTAACTAACTCAATTCCCATGACCTATATACTGTCTGGACAGCACAGAAGGCAACATCCATTTCTGAATGGGCTAACTGGCAGCATAGGTAAGCCATGAGCAAGTAGTTCTATCTGGTTCATATATATTTATCAGTCAAAACAAATGAAGATGATCTAGAGCAAGAATTATGTTGCCTGAACCTGTTGGGGTGCAGATTTACAAGCACTTTGCTTAACCTAAAAAAAAAATGACCACACTGCCCCACCCAAAGATCAATGCGGGTTTCCCTTTGAAATGCTAGATCACAGCATCATCTCCACTTTGATTTGGATGCTAGAAGAGGCTGCTGAGCCTATATTGTTCATCCACAAAGATGCGTTTTTGGAAAAGTTACATGGTCAGTCAAATCAGATCACTATTAATTTGATCCCAGGCATTTAGCCAGAGACCTGATTTTGTTTGTTTGTTTTGTAGGTAAGATGGTCTCTTGAATTGGATCACTCTGGTAGTCTGGATGGGGTCAATGTCTCTAAATAGAGTGATCTTGTTTCTCACAGTTCCAGGAGTGCTGTCAGGAGTGCTTCTAGCATAGATACAATGCATCAATATCTGTGTTTTCTGAATATGGAACTGAATTACTGAATTGGAGCAATAGATTGATGCTTAGAACAATGCTTTCAAAACTTCCTTTTCATATGAATAGTATTTAACACAGCAGCCCCCAACATTTTTGGTACAAGGGACCAGTTTTGTGGAAGACTATTTTTCCATGGACCAGGAGGGGGTAGGAAGAGGAGCACACAACCTAGATCCCTTACCTGTGCAGTTTATGAAAATCTAATGCTTGATGATCTGAGGTGAAGCTGAAGCAGTGATACTAGCACTGGGAACTGGCTGCAAATACAGGTGAAGCTTTGCTCACTCCCCCTCCACTCACCTCCAACTGTGTAACCTGGTTCCTAACAGGCCACAGACAGGTACCTGTTTGTGATCTTGGGGTTAGGGACCCCTGATCTGACATATTTTTGGTAAATTATGAGTTAATGCAGTGATGGCAAGTAAATAAAAAACTATTGTTTGAATGTAGTCATTGCTTAAGAATCCTGCCTGATCAAAAAATCCTGCTTACAAGGTAGCAGAATGGCTAGTAAAGAGGTGACAGAACAGGATAGCACAGAGTGTACTATTAGCTCATTAAGCCAATGAGTAAAACCCCAACTGATTCCAAATGCTCTGCTGATACAAGCTTCATTAATTTAATGTTTGCATGCAGTGAGTGTCCTGAGGGTTTTTTTTCCCCTAAACATTAAATGATTTATTTCTAAGCAATTCCTTTTTGCAACTATAACATTCTTAAATATCAATTTAAATTGAGCCTTGTATATTTCATAGGAAAAAGGCTCAGTTTTCAATTTCCATTTGTTATTTTTAGAATGCCACTTCCATTGGCACAATGATTAAACGTTTCACGTTCTTTAAAAAAAAAAAACCTATATACTGGCTTGCAAAATTCTGTTGCTCGTTTTGAACTGATAGTGATATAGAAATGTGGGAATAAACAAACATACATGTAGAAACACACATTAAATTATTTTTCCCCTTTTGGTTGAGTCTTCCCCTGAAACTCCAATTCAGCTTTGTTTCAATGATTTATAACCCTTAGAAGAAAGATTGTGAATAGAAAACTTAATATTGAAACATTGCCTCATTGATATTTATTCCTTTCTTTGCATGCTGTGAAAAATTTGATAGATTTTAAGTCTTAAGTGTGCATATCTGCAAACATACTAACAAGAATATTCAGGCACTATACAAGTTTCCTTTCTGCTGTAACTTCTTAGATCTATTTGAAGCATAAGACAGTTGAGTAGCATCTCACATCTTCTAGCAAGTGAATAGGCAACATAAGGTATGTCTACTCTTAAATTTAAATTTCTCTTCTCCAGAGGTTGTGGCAGCTGAAGTTTAAACTGACTGAAGAATTATATGTCTGACCTGAGACATTTTGGCAACAGCTTGCAAGGTATTTAATTCTGACTATATGTTGCCATGTACTGCCAATAGACAATATTTCTGGTTCTATGCTATCTAACCTTTTTGGAGTATGGAAGTCTTATGCCCTTTCTGAAACACACACACACACACACACATACACATGACGGGGAGCAAAAGAGAAGGGGGAGGGGGAGGGTAGGCACACAGGCAGATAGATGCAGATATACACAGAAATGTTTAATTAAAAAAATATTTCCAGACATTTTGCATACTGATAATTTCTGAACCTTATTTTTATTATTAGTACTAAAATAGCATAATATTTAAAGTTTTACCTAATATTTAAGAGATTGTTGGTTTGCAAGTCAGTAGAAATGTTTTCCCTTTTTTGTTGTTGTTGTTTTTTAAAAATCATGGAACAAAGAGAAAAAGGTGGGAAGAAAGGAGAGGAGAGAGGTCACTTATAATAGAAAATAATGAAACAGATATCCCTCTATTTATCCCTCTTGTTCCATCCAGAAAGAAGCGTGTGAGACCGGGTTCCAAACAACAAGTCTTTATTTCAAACCGCTAGGCAAAAGATACAGAACATAGCCCAAGCTGCGGCAGCCCTTTATATAGCGGCTTGCCTGCCTGCTTGTGGCCAATGACACTTGTTTAATTCTTCCCGCTGTTTGGTGGCTTCCCGGATTGGTTCCTAACAAACTAATCCATAAGTGGCCTTTTCAGCCAATCAGAATGAGGGACTTGGAACCTACCAAGTTCCATACAGAACACCCCTCCTTTGAGTTCAGTCCAACGTGGTGACGTAGTCAACACAGGTAGGTGGGGCTTTTCCTAGTTCTAGTTGACCTGCGTGGCTCAGTCTTGTTTTGGTCTTCACGCGGTTTGGACGGGATCGCTGTTCTCTCGACCTACTCCATGGAACCTCCTGGAAGGGTGAGTCTGCATGCCATCCCGCTGAGTCTCAGATATGGTTGAAATGGCTCCTGGTTTGGCCGGATTGGTTGAGCTGGCCTGGCTGCCACCTTCCAGGAAGGCCTTGCTTTGTCTTCCTGCTCTCGGACTTTTTTCTTGGGGTTCATCTAATCGTGAGTGCTCTTTTTGTTGCAGCAGACCTTTCGATGTGCCCCCTTTTATTACAAGCCTGGCATATTGTGTCAAGGAAATCTGCATTCAGACTGCATTCAGACTGGAGGGTGATTGCCTCCGCAGCCCGCACATTGAAATTCCCACCAATTCCTGCCTCTTTTGCGCCATTTTCTATCTGAATAGAGTCTATGGACATCTTCGTTGTCGTCTTCAGTGTCACTCTGGGTTTTGATCTCCTCATGGTGGGTTGTTGCTGTGGGCTGTTTCTTTCCTCTCTCTGCCTTATTCTCTGGTTTGGGTTGGCAGCGTCTGGAACTGCGTTCATTTGCTGCAGTTGGTGGCTGCTGATTTCTTTGCTGCTTCGGCGGTGGTTGCTCAGCAATGGCCTCAGCCACGGTTATGTTCGGCCTATTCAGGCTCCTCCAATGTGTCTCCAGGCTGCCACAAAATCTGCATATGGTTTCATCTTCCTTCTGGTCCCTCTCTATAGACTCATGCCTTTTGATTAAATTCGAGCCACCGGTGCAATAGTGTGCTCGGAGCAATCGTTCAGGTCAGACCAGGTCATCTGTTGACATCTCTGGTTTTGGCAGCGCCTTCACCATTTTGAATATGGCCAGTCTACAGTGTGTAAGGAAGACAGCTCTTCCTTTGGTCTGAGATTTCTCCATCTCGTTGCTTTCTTAAGAAACATAAGAAAGCAATCGATATATGATTCCTAATCCCTCAGCTCATCAGGATTGAAGGGTGCGGGCGGTGCGTTGTTACCAGCCATCTCTCTCACTCGGTTCAGATCACCACGTGCTTCGGTCTCTGCTTCTACGATGATCCCACCCTCATCGCCAGTGTTCCGTCTGGAAAGAAGCGCATGAGACCGGATTCCAAACAACAAGTCTTTATTTCAAACCGCTAGGCAAAAGATATGGAACATAGCCCAAGCCGTGGCAGCCCTTTATATAGCAGCTTGCCTGACAGCTTGTGGCCAATGACACTTGTTTAATTCTTCCCGCTGCTTGGTGGCTTCCCGGATTGGTTCCTAACGAACCAATCCGTAAGTGGCCTTTTCGGCCAATCAGAATGGGGGACTTGGAACCTACCAAGTTCCATACAGAACAATACTTGTACAATATTAAAAAACAAATTATTTTATAATAACACAATGAATAATATTGAAATATTCTGTATTCTGTACTGTATTCATAGAATTGCAAAAAGAAAGGAAAAGCCTTATAAGACATAGTTCATAATTGTGTGTGTTTGTGTGTGTATGTGTTTACATGTGCATATTTTAAAAAGCTTCTGGCATTAATGTAACTCCTTAAAGTTCTATTTCCAAATAAAGTTGTCCATAAAAAAAGATTTTAAAAAAGAAGAAAAATATATTGTTTTCTGATTGGCTTCTTAGTTGATTCCACCAAATTTGTCCCTTGTAAGTCTGCCGCAATTATTCTCAAAACAAAGCTCATAGTCTGTCAAAAGTGCAGTCTATGATATAAAAAAAATGGGTTAATGAAAATGGAGGCTATGAGTAGGAAATAAGATTAGTGGTGACATATTGTTCTCAGCCAGGAGGACTTCTCAGAGCTGCAACAAGGAGGGGAGAGTAAAATATCCAGCTATTCTGCTTTAGTCATCTTATTGTGTCCTTATTTGCTGTGGAATTCAGAAATAATTGTGACCTTAGGGCTGCACCGAGCAGTATGAATTAGATGTGGATAGTTATGAATGCTGCTTTCCTGAGAATCTTCAGCTTAGATTGTTTAGGGCAAAAAAGGAATGTTGCACTTAAGCAAATCCACTCCAGTCATTTTGACTTTTAAGCACAATAAAAGTAATCCATCAGTATTTTTAAGGAACCATTATGAGAATAGCCACTTGTGAATGACTGAGACTGCCAAAATCTATTTTCCAATAAGCCGAGTTTCTCCCTTCTCTTTGGGGTTCCTTTCTTTATTTATTGATGAACTCAGATTCTTTCTGAACTGTTTTGTCCAGTAAATAAAACAATCTAAAAATATTTTTTTATTATAATTTTAATGCACTTTCCTTTTTTTTTTCCAGTGTGTTTTTGAACTTACTTCATTGCCAGAGAGTAAAAGGTGTTTTTTTTCTCTGTTAAACTTTCTTCTATCATTCTGCAGGATTCCTGTCTCATAGTCAGCACAAGCTTTCAGCTTGCTCTCACTTCATGATATATTTTTTGAAAAATACTTTATATAAGATTTCTCTTGAAATTTAAGTGGGAAGTCACGAAAGTGATGTCCTCTAGGATAGATGTTTATTAAAAATGTACTTATAGAGTCTCTTTGCAAGTAAAGTAATTAAAAATGCTGAACCCCAAACATATAGTTTTAAAAACATATAGAATAAATTGACATTTTTTTCATGACATTAAGTGAGATGGGAACAAGTCCAGAGGAAATTTTTAGTGCAGCATGAATCAGCAATCAGGTACTTGGAATTGAATCATTTTCAATACCACCATTAGAATGGTTATGGGATATATAAGTAGAATGCTCCTTGAATTTTTTTTGTCGAAATATCAAGGTACTGATTATGGGAAAATAAAACATAGAATCTTTTGAAACAGATTTTAAATGTAGATTTAATAATTTAGTACCTTTAAATTTTTTCCTTCCTTAAATATATACGAGTATAGTGAACATCATCTTTAAACCAATTTTTCTTCTAAACTAGAAAAATATGTTTAAAGCAATAACCATTGTTACTTCAACAAGTTGTTCTTCCTGTTGTTTTTTTTGCATAGTTTATTTTTTTTTAATTTACAGTTTTAAAAATTTAACTCCTTTTCTATTTATCTTTTTTATGATCTGTAGACTTATAAACAGTTAACTTATCAGGGAGATGGGTAGCATATAACTTTAATAAAAAATTTAAAGAATCTCAAAGGTGATAACTAATATATGTATTGCCAAGTGAAGTCAAGTTTTCTCTCAGTAATTCTGGGCCATTTTAAACGTTTATTGTTGGGGTTTTTTTCTCCACTTATCAAGAGATATAATGTTAGTAATGCTCAAAAAAGTAAAACAAAATCTTACATCTGATAACTCATTTTTATTAGATATGGATGTCTTGGTATTATTAGCTAAGTTTTTCCTTAAGTTTTGTTGAAAGAAATATCCTTCTGGGTCAGTTCCAAGTGGGGAAAAAGACACTGGAAACATGGAGGCTGTTTGGAAGGTTTAATGGTGGACAGGACCACATG
>BHFT01000282.1:0-38159 GCA_004320025.1 Laticauda laticaudata
GGTTTTTAAGTGTTGTTCATCGGTTAAGCATTTTGTTCTGGAGATGAGTGTCTCGGCTATGGAATTGATCTGTGCTGGGTGGTGGTGTGAGAGTGCAAAAGCCAAGACAGAGAACAATATATATATATTGTCATAGCTCTTGACAGCATTTTTAGACGCACAAGATTCTGTTAATGTAACCTAATGTAAGCTTCTTGTCTTGTCACCTCCCAAGGCTGACATCCATCTTGCAAGTTCGAAAAGCAAGATGGAAAGAAGACCTGGTTGTTAGTTCTGGATTTATCAGCAAAGATGAGAAATTCATATGTTGTTCCTATTGTTTGCTTCAGGATTTCTTTTCTGAAAATCTCAGGCCATGTACTGCTTACCACTCCCATAATTGCCTGCCGTCTCTCCTCTGTGGGCCTTTGGGACTCCACAGAATGGCGTGATATGCACCCAACGTGCAAACTCAGCACTCATTTTTAATATTTGTTGTACAGCTGAGAGTTGCAAAGTCGGTGGAGAGCAGATTCCAGGTATGGGTTGAGCCAGGTTTGCAGGACATGTTTGGAAATTCACTTTGTTTAAAAAACAAACAGTAGTATGCATTACAGTATCCCGTTTTGAAATGGGCAGGAAATCATGTCTTCAATTTTCAGCTGTCATTGCCAGCGGGACTCTTAGAACTGTGGGGTGCCCAGTAATAATAAGCTCATGATTTATTTAATGCATGATTTACTGAATTAATCCAATGGGTATGGGATTTATATGTCCTGTTCCCAGATCAAAAAGCTTTCCCTGAAGGAGAGAGACAACAGTGAAGAAAAAGGGACTAGACACTGTGGCGAGAGGGCATCAGGATCCAATTCTTTGTGACTCAAACTTTGAACTGGAGGCTCATCCTGCAGCCTCAATGTTGTGTGAAGAGTCAGCAAGCAGACAAGTGGAGACAAACTGAAGGGACCCCTGATCCAGGAAGGTCTGCACAGGGGGAATTTGATGCAGGAAATCAAGGACAATCAGTGCCTGCAGCTGGATACCTTTCTGAGCTGAAGTTCTCTTCTGGATTCAGACTGGTATTGGATGGACACTGTGTGAGAAAGGAGCCTAGCCTGTGTGGTATGTATTTCACTTCACACTAGAACCTTGGCCTTATAGCCTGCATTACCCAAGGACCTTTGCCAGCTAGTAAGATCTCTGTTGTGTTTGAAGCTGAATGGGATTTATAACTGGGCCTCTGCTTGATTAGAGTCCTGAACTTAAAACTGCTAGTTAATTGACTTAAGCCTGATAAGAATTTGACAAAGGGAAGGCTAACCAGTGAGTAAATTAACTGACAGATGTGCCTTTCACAGAGTCATCAACTCTTGAAGTCTTCCCCACCACCACTTAAGGAGGAGAAAAATAGAATAAACAAAGGGAGAACTGTTTAATAGTTGAACTATGAATAGTAGAATTGTGGGCTGGGGTTCATAAAAGATGTGGACAAGAAAGCCAATGTGGTACCCTTATGAGGGGTCCTTGGTGCTCTCTGAGCTTGGTTGTTTTCTTGCAGATGTGTTATTAGCCAAACTAGGTAATGGAGAAGCGCTCTCTCGGAATCACTAGGAAAAATTTTTTTGAAACTCACTACCAGTTTTAATTATCCATTGAAGTCTGTGTTTGTCTTGATTGGTTGCAATGCCAAACCAGAGAGTTATAGATTTGTATAAATAACTGAAGCTGACAATCCAATGATGGCATTTTCCATAGTACAAGATTTAGAGCATTTAAAGAAATCCTTCCCTCCCTCTATATCTGTCTGTCTATCATCTATCTATACCTGTCTATCTATCTGTCCGTCTATCTGTCTATCTATCTATCTATCTATCTATCTATCTATCTATCTATCTATCTATCTATCTATCTATCTATCTATCTACCACAGGTGAGTTCTCTTAACAAAGCCAAAAACAAGTTGCTGTTGGCAATGATCTTGCTTGGCAGGAATGGCATGTCAATGCAGCAGGATTTGTCCTTCCTTCCTTGTTTCTTGCTTCTCTTCAGCCTTCTGCTTGCTAACTCACTCTGCCCTCTTTAGTATATCGTTCACGTCTCTGCTGATGCAGCAGTAATCCATTCTGGAGGAGATTTCTGCAAGGAATGTCTCTGATCTTGCCAGCAAAACAAGTTAATTTATTGAGGCTGGGAAGGACTGTTGTAGACTGGGCTGTAGCAGTGGTTCAGATTTCCAAGACAAACACAATTTTTATGAACAGCTGTTCCTACTACAGTGTATTTAAGGACAACCTGAAAAGCGAGAACAGAAAGCAATAGCTGTGTTTACAAGGCATGTCAAGCCCATGGCTTCCTTTTGATGTTTTTTTGAATCAATTGCAATTGATTCAATTGATTGAAGCCCATTTTATGATCTTTCTTGCCACAGTGTGGCTAAGTGAATCACTGTAGTTGTTAAGCTACTAACAGGGTTGTTAAGGAAATCTGGTTTTCCTGTGGACTTTGCAAAAGGGAGATCCCATGATCCAGGGACTTTCATAAATGTGAACCAGTCGTCAAGAGTCTAGATGACCCTGGGGATGCTGCAAAGGTTGTAAGTGTGAAAAATGGTCATAATTCACTTTTTTCAATGCCATTGGAACTTTGGATGGTCACTAAACAAACTGTTGTAAGTCGAGGAATACCTGCAGCTTAGCATACGGTATGAACATGCATGAACCTGACATGCAGCATGAACATGCATGAACTTGGCATGCAGTATGGTGTCCACAGATGAGGAAAATGCATATATTAATGTGTGGTCAGAACCCAAATTGTACATATAATGAAAGTCAGCTAGGTGACTAAGAGCCATTCCCTCTCTCTCAGCCCAACCCACCTCACAGGGTTGTTGTTGTTGTAGGAAAAAATAGGGGGAGGAAGAAATATTAGATGTGTTCACTGCCTCATTCTTAAAAATAAAGATGGAAAAAATGAATATGGTTTTCTATACATGAAGCAGTGCAATTGGGAATTGTATATATAGAACTGATTCAGGAAAATTGTAGGGGTGATCCAAAAATACAAATTACATTTATTTTTAATTTTGCCTTTTGCTCCATCGTGTTATGTTTTGGCTTATTATTATTTTGCATGTTGTATTCTGATAAAATTTCATGATTTATTTATAGGATTATTATGGTTGGTTGCACAGTCAGCCAGGTGTTTAGATTGGACTTGGGATTTTTATTCACCTAATGAGTCTTTCCCAAGGACTGAGACAGGCAGATGTTCTCGTTTGATGGTGTTAAAAGGTGTTGTTGCAGGGTGTAGCCTGTTCCAAGTGAAACTGCCTTTCACGGTTGACTGAGGGTGATTTTGTCAATGTCAATGGCATTCAGTTGGTGCTTCAGAAGTTTTGGGATTGCATCTAAGGTACCTGTCAGTATTGGTACCATTTCGTACTGCTACCAGATGGTTGTCTTTTGCATGTTGGTGATCCCTACCCCTATCCCTACCCCTATCCCATTCCTATTATTTTGGAACCCAGAGGGCAGGTTAGTACCTGCTATGCACAAAAGTTATAAATATTTGGTGAGACATTAAGGAGCCTAAAAGCACAATAGAGTGCATTAAATTTATATACACAGAAAATACTTTGTATCACTCCCATATTCATGGAAATACATGCAGCGATTTTTAACTAAGATATGCACAAGTGACTCCAGTTTTGATGCAATATGTATGGGTGTTATATTCTTGGAATATATGTCAATTGCCTTACTCATGATGCACATAACACCTCCTCTTAATCATCCTGCTGATGCTACTTTCTCTTTGAAAAATATGCTTTCCAAAGTACAGGCCCTTTGATTCCATTTTCAAGATATTGGGGTTTTTTTTAAAAGCATTTTATTTATACAAGCAGGGAAAATGAAATTGCTGTGTTTGTGTTATTAGTGTCATTGTGGTGGAATGTAATCTGGATTCCCAGGAGGGAAGAGCTGAATTCCAGACAGCCAAGAGACCAAACAGTTTTGATAGTTTGGTTGGAGGGAGGAAGACAGTTAAGATGACTCCTCCCTAGCAATTCTCTGAGAATATATTTAATGATGCAAGTAGTTGCTTTAGTTTGGCAAGATTATGTCTATTGGTGAGGAACAATAAAGGAATCTGCTCAGAAGTATATGTCCTTTTTGGTTCTTATAGCCTGACAATCATGAATCTCTTTTGGTGGTTTTAACACAGGATTCTTTGACAGGGTGATCCTACTAAATTAATACCAGAGCAAGAAAAATGGCCAGAGAGAAAGTGGGAGAAAGGTGCTCCTCACTGTTTCCTTAAAGATTATCCATCAAAAGAACATTGATAGTTTTTCAATACTAATATACAGTAAATGTGTAGAAAACATTGTTTGGACTTCTGCATAAATTTTAGAAGGAAAATTAATGTTAAAAATAGAAAACATGAGGAAGTAACTTGAGGTGACCATTAGAAAACCAGATTGGGAACAATTCCTGATGGAGAAAATCCAACAGCTAAAAGTCAACAGCAACTCAATGGCAGTTAATAAAATAAAAAAACAGGAACTACCAACTTATTTTTTTATTTATTTAACAAATGTTGTAGCCATCAATATACCTAGGGAATTCTGCATAATTTATGGTGGTCTTATTTTTGCATTTGGAAACAGTTTCTGGACTTTGTGTTTGAGGTGGGGAAAAATGAAACTTTGATTTTGTTGTTATAGAAATGGTTAGTTTAGACTAGTATGTAAAAGTAAAATGTTGAGGGTTGCTGTTATTTATTCTACTACACCAGAAGGAATTAGAAGTCAATGTCTCCCACCTTCTTTTCTACATTGCTCCCTTCTCCTTTCCCTCCCTCATTTTTCCTCCTATTTCCTTTTGTATTTTTGTATTTCTATTATAAAGTAATAAAAACTAAACAATTAACAGGAAAAAAAATTTCTGAAAATCAGGAGAGGTGATACCCTTTGAATACCTGATACCAGTGGGGAGGCAGCGACTCCTGTATACTTACGCATGTTTCTGTAATCCAGATGACATGCAAACAGCCCACCCTTGTCAGATGTTAATGGAAGAATGCAAAAGTTTTATTCTCTAGTTTAATTGTGCTATGACTTTTATATTTTTTATTTTGTGTAAACCACTGTGATGCAAGTTTGCTGTATAAATATAGGAAATAAAATTGTATAATTTCTGCATGTATTCTTGCACCACAACCTGCTTTTCTTATGGTGATGTGGGTGTGGGAAAAATATACCATCCTAGAAAATATCAGGATGGGGAGATATAAACTGAATATTTCAGGTCCAGGAATGAGAGGGAAGCTTTCTCTGTGCACATGTGTATGCCTCTGTATGTAGACACATCCAGGAATGAGAATGTCTATGCCTAGAAGAGGCAAAAAGTAGGTCTAATTTTAGCTGAGGGCAGGATAGGTAATCCTTTTTATCTGACATATTTCATTAGAGGGATTAGGGACTCTTAACTTGTTGCCAAGATTTGTCTGATAAGGTCATTAGGAAAGAAGGTATCTCTACCATATGTGGTGGTTATGTCCTGAAGTCCAAAGGTATTGGACCAAAATAAGGAGTTGGGTACAAGAAATAGTGGAAGATCGGATAGAATTTAAACTAGAATTGTTCTTGTTGGGAATAATTCAAAGAAAATATCGTTAAAAGATGAAATATATTCTACTACATATATTGACATCAGCAAGAATAGCATTCAAGGATAAAGAAGAGTCACAAAGTTTGGGATAATTGGTACAAATGGCTGAACAATAGAAATAAGAACAATAGAGATAAGAAAATTGCATACAAATGTATGTGAATGCATATAAATGTATATATTTATATGAGATTGATATATGTCATAAAGATATCACTTTATCATTACTGTTAAGATCAAGATTTGTAAAATGTGAAAAAGAATAATTAAAAAATAAAAAAGAGGGAAAGACTCCCCTGGTTTGGGATTGAGATGAAATTAGAGCAAGCAAGGATGCTGCAGACCCTTGGAGAGAAAGTGGCATCATGAAAGAGAAAAGCGAACAGTCTGATATTACACCTAATAAAAACAGTTGTTTAAAATCTACAGGTTCTCCTATCATTTTTTCTAACCTCTTACGTATTTTTGCCCATTTTTTTTGCTTTTACACAAGTCTACCACATATAATCATTAGTGCACAGTTTTTGGTTACATTTCCAATTTGTGCCAGATAAGTTTTTAAATGTTCTAGCTAACCTACCAGGTGGTAAGTGCCATTTATAAAACATTTTATACAAATTTTCTTGATAAAAAGTTGCCATTTTCAATGTATAGTTCCTTTCCCATAAGTTTTGCCATTTCTCCAATTCTATACAATAACTAAAGTTTTTTACCCCACTGTGTCATTGTGCCTTCTACATCCTCCGTTTTCCAGTTTAATAAAAAAAAATATAGATATTTTCTTAATGAATTTTTCATCAGAGTTCAACAATATCTGATTAAAGACTCTGTCCTTTATAAAAGCCGTAGGTTTTTTTTATATTAGGTACTAGCTCAATACCCGTGCTTCACTACGAAGCTGTGTGATTGAGCTTAGCTTTTGGGGAGGAAAATGGGGGGGGTATTCTGCCTCTGCTAACCAGCATCCATCAGTATTCATCTGGATAGCGTCCTGTCAGTGTGTGAAAGAGTTGAGGGCTGTTTGGAAACTCAAACAGTATTTGCTGTGTGAGCAAGGAGACAGCAAGGAGCCTGGGTGTGGCTTAGCTCAACTGTTCCTACTATGGTGCCGTGAAACTAAAATTGAAATTCTTCTCCTCTGCTTGTGTTTTGCATTTGGAACACATTTCTCTCCAGGTGGGGAGGAGGATAGAACTCCTTAGCATCAGAGTGTGTTAATAATAATAACATAGAAATACCAATACTCTGATGGTCATTTCGAAAAATCCTTTCTTAGTGAGCACCTAGAAGCCAAGAAGAACATACCTGCCAAATTTCAAGTTTGTAGGCTTTGCAGTTCTGGAGATTTTGTGATGATTCGTGAGTGGCATTTTGCTTTTATACATACATATACATATACATATACATATACATATACATATACGGGTACTTACATGTATGCTATTCAGCTTTATTCAGGTATTTTCCCATGTCATTGTAGTTGTGCTTTTAAAATTATAGCAACCTTTCGGCAGAATCTCATCTGCCATCATCAGGCTTCTGTATTGAGTTTGTATGTGGGTCAGGCTATCACAGCCGTTAAGTGTTTAAATTTGAGGTTAGCCACGCTGTGCCAGAATGTTTTTTTCTTCATCATGATTGGTTGGGAGTCTTGGTCTGTGTTTAGGTCTTGGAGTTTGCTGTGTTCTGCTTGATTGGTGTTTCTAATACCTTCTGTCTGTTTTGTGGCCTTTTTTTTGGTCTTGATTACTGGCAACATTGTGTTCCTGTATTGGAGGCTAACCTACCTAACTCTGACTTATACAATAGTCAGCTCGAGAGGAGCACCATTACAAAACCTAGCTAAACACTTAGCAAAACAAGCTACAGCCCCATGCCTGAAACAGCAGCTTACAATACAAAACCATACCTCTTCTTGGAAATGATCAAAGATCTACATGTGGAACAAGAAGATCTGCTTGTAAGTTTCGACGTGTTTCACTATTCACTCAAGTCCGCAATAAAAGAAACTCTTGGAAATCATAAAAAATAAATACCAACCAGCTAAAGACCTCATGGAACTAACAGAACACTGCCTGACCAACACATATTTCATATACAAAGGACCAAAGATACAAGCAAATTGAAGGAGCCCCTATGGGATCACCACTGTCAACCGTCATTGCAAACCTGTTCATGGAAGAATTCGAATCCAGAGCCCTGGCTAATGCCACCCACAAACCCAAACTATGGCTAAGATACATCGATGACTTCATTTGTGATTTGGCCCCATGAAAAGAAAACCTAAACAATTTCCTAACACACCTAAACAGACACACCCCAAAATCAAGTTCACCATAGAAACGGAAATAAACAAACAACTACCATTCTAGATGTACTAATCTAAAAAAGAACAGATGGCACACTGGGACACACCATATACCAGAAGAAAACACACACCAACCGCTACCTCAAAACCCCAATCCACCACCACCCAGCACAGATAAATTCCGTGGCGAAAAACACTAATTAACAGAACCAAACGCCTGGCAGACAAGACACATATAAAGGACTGAACGATGCACCTGACTGAAGTATTGACAGCCAATGGCTTCCACAAAAATAAAATCACCAGCTTTGATCCACAAAAACACACCAAGACATAACAGAGACCTAGAAGACCAACAGACCTATGGAACAGCTGTCTTGCCCTACATAAGAGGTACTACAGACAAAATCAGTAAGATACTACACAGCACCACATCAAGACTGCCTTCAAAACAGACAAAAAAATAGCAGCCATCCTTAAAAACCCCAAAGAAAAATTGACCTGAAAACCAAGGGCATATACAGTCCTTGTGGATCATGTCCGGCACATCATTGGCAGACCAATAGAAGAATAAGTCCCCTGGATTTAACACCAAAAATGCAGTAAAAAGCTGGAACACACCTCCTCACTAGTCGAACACATTGAAAGCCACAGGTCAACATCAACTTCAATGGCACAAAACCCTAGCCACTATAGAAAACCCAGCCACAGAATCATCAGAGAAGCCATAGAGATTGAAAAAAGACCTGAAACATGAATAGAAAGAGATGATTCCACAGGACTGTCAATCATTTGGAAGCCTGCACTCTCAAATAGAAAAGAGCTCACACCACAAGCCAGGCAACACCTGGGACAAACACATCCCTCTGATGCCTCAGCTCAACACCCCCACCAGGCACCCAGATGAAACCTAGCTTCCTAATAGATAATAGCCGTCCTTTCACGTGAAGCCAAGCTGCACTGAAAGCCTCCAATACAGGAACAGAGTGTTGCCAGCCAATAAAGCACAAAACAGACAGAGAAACCAGAAACCACATCAAACAAACTCAAGTCCAATAAACACAGACCAAGTCTCCCAACCAATCAGGATGTAGAAAAAAACATCCTGCCACAATAATAGGCTAGCCTCAATTTAAAACCAAGGGCTGTGAGACCCTGACCCACATACGAACTTAATACAGAAGCCTGATGATGGCAGATGAGATTCTGCTGAAACGTTGCTACAAACTCTAAAAGCACTACAATGATGTGGATAATACCCGAAGGAAGCTGAACAGCGCGCGGCGCGCACACACACACACACACACACACACACATATATATATATATATATTATATAACTTATATATATATCTTATATATATAACAATAGAATATTCAGCAGGAGTATTTTCCTGCTTGGCACTTGTTCCTCCCCCTCTGAAGATTACCAAAGTCTAAAGAGAGTCCCAGAATGGCCGATGCCTTCAAAGCATCTTCCTTTTCTCACACAGTCTATTGTCTCTCCCACCATTCTCCCACGCTCAGCACCATCAATTTCCTGATGAAGGAAGTTCAAGGCTGCACATCTGCTCTAATTCCCTAACCCGTTCCCTCTCATCCGATGCGCCAGCAGCCTCTTTGTCACTCCGTCATCCGCTCACCCACAATCAGCTGTGGCTGGCGTGGGAGTGGATCCGACAAGAGGGGAATCTCCCTTTTGCTCTCCAGCGAGTGGCTTGGACTTCTTCCTCACTCTTCCATCTCGCCTTACCTGGTCGCGCATCCTCAGTGGATTGATGCTCTCCGAGAGATTTACTCCTCCTATTCTCTTCCCCCGCCCCGCCCCCGGCTACTCCATCTGAACAGCCGACGGCTGAAAAAACAGAAGGAGAAACAACCGAGGAACAAATAAACGGACGTTTGGCTGTTGGGCAGGAACATTTGCTTCCTTTGGGTGAGAAATATTTCTTCTTTTGTGAGCTGTATTCTCTCCTGTATGAGGCAGGAGCGCATCGGGGTGGCAGGGACTGGAAAAAAATTTGCTGAGGCAAATTGGCTACAGAGATGATGGTGAGATTTTGCAAAGTCTCTAAAGCTTATCCAAGAAACGGTTTGGATAACAAAAAATAAAATCAAATACAACGGTCTTTAAGCTCATATCTGGTCAGGTAGCTGGCAGTTTAGAAGACAGTTTTAAAACGTCCTCAAGTGTATCTGGGTTTTTAAGAAAGCAGATGGGTGTGTTATTTGCTGCTTCTCTGCTACTCGCTAAGGGCTGCTGCACAAATGCGTTGAGATGCCAGCGCCAGGCTCTTACGCTACGGTGCTGCAATTTGGTGCATTTTGTTAGCAGCTCAGTGGGGGACCCGATGCCTTGGGGAAAGGTCACCTGTTAATCTCGGTGACAAATGCTACAACGTGGTTTTCTTTAAAAAAAAAATAACAACTTTCGGCTGCTGCAGTTTCATTTGTATTTAGGAGAGAATTATTCAGTGCAGCGTATGTGGAATACAAAAGTCTTAGGGCCATCAACAACAATGGTCAACAATGGCCATCCATCTAAGGAAACTTCCAACAAACTGAATGCCAATAGGGTTGAGATTAAAATTGCTACCAACGTCCAATTGACAATTTTATTTTGGGGGATAGGAGATGGGGTGAGGAAAATACCATGCCTAGAAATGTAAAATGCATGTTTTAAAATTGCAAGAATTTGATATGTTTGATTTTTAAAAGCAGAAACAATGTAAAAGTGAATGTTAGATCTGTCCTGAGATGGCAAAAGTCTGCCTGAGTGAAGGCAGAACAGACTTAAATTCAATAAAGACACTGTAATGCTTCATGCTGACTCTGGAAATCACAGTTGGCAGATAGCACACCGCTGTGAGAATGGGGTAGTCCTTCCAGAAAGACTTTGTTCCAGGCCTGAACTAAAAGAGGGCAAGTTATATACTCACACTAGAACCCATTTTATGCATGTGGGTTTAAAAAAGGGTCAGCTTTTAAAAATTTGTCATAGAGAATTAAATGCAAAGGAAAAAGTAGCCAGAAAGAGATTGGTTCCCATGACCACTGCAAGCCAAGTTCTTTCTTTCTTTCTTTCTTTCTTTCTTTCTTTCTTTCTTTCTTTCTTTCTTTCTTTCTTTCTTTCTTNCTTCCTTCCTTCCTTCCTTCCTTCCTTCCTTCCTTCCTTCCTTCCTTCCTTCCTTCCTTCCCTTGTCCAAGCACATTTTTACTGCTGATTGTTGAACCTAGTGGGAAAAATTTGTACTAAGTTTTCAGGAGGCTCAGATACAGCAGTTACAGGCTTATATACCTTAATTTAAAATGGACTCCTTTCTATTAAGCTGCTGGATGTTGCTAATTCTTGCAGTGGTTATTTCAAACTGGGCTCTGCTAAACAGACTTGCTAACTCTGTTAGGGAAAATAAATAAATAAATAAATAAAAGAGAGGGGAGGAGAGAGGCAGAAAGTGGAAGAGAAAAGATAATGGCAATTATTTTATTCTGTGAATCAGATGGCAATGGTTATAAGAGGGTTTTGTTTTTAACACAGGTAAAAGGAAACCTACAAAATGAGGGGTCCATAGAATCATGATTATATATTTCTATACATTATATATCTTTCTTGCCAATTTACAAATCAGGCTTTAATTAATTGCCCCAGACCACAAATATTGCTTGTCTGTGCCATAAAACCACATGCCAGAATACCAGCATAGCAAATGCAGTGTTTTGCCTTTTTAAAAAGTTGGCTGTTGAGGTAATTGTTATTATTTTATTGACCAAAACCAGGAAAGTCTTGAACAACTAGAGATATATACTTAGGATTGTGGCTAATTGCTGACTCAGTTACAAATGTAAAAAAAAGGTTAAATAATTAAAGCCAAACCTGCTTCCACTGAAAAGCCATCAGTAAGCAAGTATGGATTATTTGAATTATTAATTCAAAACTATAGTTGGAATTCTATTTATGGGAACATCTTCTTTCTGGTGGGATCTCTCAAATGAGTGGGTTACAGTGTGCAGGGTAGTGAAAAGAACATGTCTAATGGAAAAGTATTTCAAGGTAGAATCAGAGGGAATCCCCATCCCTTGCATTTTTATGTTTGTACTGGTCTCATGAAGTTGGATAAAAGAGGATTTTACAATTCTTTCAAAGCTCAGGAAAGGTGGTCCTTTTTTACAATTCTTTCAAAGGAGATGGACATTTTGGAGAAACTCCCTGGGATGATGTGATGTTTCTTCCACATGCTTAGTGAGAAAGCAGTTGAAGGCTATCTATGAATAGCCTGCTTTTTAAAAATTATTGTCTCTTTGGGATTTAATGGAAAATATTCAGAAGGGGCATCTGCTATAGGGCATCTGAAACTTCCTTGCCTCAATTGCCAACCTAACCTTCCCTCCCTCTTCTCTCTCTCTCTCCCTCTCTTTCTCTTTCCCTCCCTCTTTTTCTTCCCACTGTCTCATCTATCTTCTGTCTGTCTATCTCAATATCATATCTATCTCAATATCCTATCTATCTACCTACCTACCTACCTACCTACCTGTCTATCTATCTATCTATCTATCTATCTATCTATCTATCTATCTATCTATCTATCTATCTATCTATCTATNCTCTCTCTCTCTCTCTCTCTCTTTCTCTCTCTCTCTCTCTCTCTCTCTCAATATCATATCTATGTATCCTACCTACCTACCTATCTGGAACCACCTGAAGCAACTTGGATTTTAAGTGGCTGCTTCTAAACCAGATGGATAAGAATTTAAAAAAAAAAACCACTTTGATATCCATCTTGTATGTCAGAACTTTCTTCTGCTTCCTGGGCATTAGTTCTGTTGATTTTGTGGGCCTCCTTTTTGAGCCTTTGGTGTGTGCACCATCAAGCCTCTTCCTGCAGAGGAAAAGTTAATGGACTCCTTGCTGCTCAGAAGTTGGTAGTTTGGTTGCAGATGCTTGATTAGGTGACTAGGTAACATCATCAGTGCAAAGTTTGAGGCATGTGAAGAAATCAACCAGAAAATAATTCTTATATTATATAAAATTCTTCTGGTAAGAGGTAGGGGAATAAATAGGGAAGCCAGATGTCAGGGAAAACTTGTCTGTTTTTAATAACTGTGTAGGAGCCTGAATTCCATTTATGTAGTTTTAATTACTCATACTGAAATTCTTTTTTTTTTTTGACCCAATTAACAAAGAAAGCTGTAAGAGCTATTCCTTTTTCCGCAAAGGGTTATTAACATTTAGAATGCAGTGAATCTGTATCCAAACAACCACAATGAAACATATAAGCTTTGTTGAAACAGAGTATCTTTTTTACATAATTCTGTGAAGAAACATTCAGTGTCAAATCACACATTTATATCTTTCGATAATTACAATCTTAAAAATAAGCTTGAGGGAATCATTACAAACTATCTTTTGAATGTTTACTAGGAAGACAAACCCTGTTGTTTGTAATGTAATTATTTAGCTCTAAAAATAAGATATTTGCATTTCAATCAGGAGCTTCAGAAACTGGGGAGTTTCATACTGGGTGATTCAGAATACATGTGCGCTGGAGCACTATTTCACTTCACGAGACAAGGTGACTCAACATGCCAGGATCTAAAAGGATTAATCCGGATCTCTGGAGTGCATTCAAAAAGATCAAGAGGGTTGCATGGCTAGAGACAGTCATATTCCAAAGATGATGGTACAGTTTTAGTTACAGTTATCGTGAGGTTCTAGACAAAAGGCAGAAGAGAAATCTAACATGGAATAGAATAGAATAGGGAATATAATAGAATATAATAGAATAGAACAACTATTCTCACTTTGAATGTACCCTAATTGGCATACATTAAAAAATAATTTTTGTTTCATACAACTCTTAAAAGGTTACCACCTCCAATTTTACACTACATAAACATGACAAGATAAAGATGTATACATGTTTATGGTGAGAAAAACAAAGCTTGTTAGTTTAGCATCGGGAACAAAGCTGTTACAGAATCTGGCAGTCCTGCTAGAAAAGAAAAGAAAAGAAAAGAAAAGAAAAGAAAAGAAAAGAAAAGAAAAGAAAAGAAAAGAAAAGAAAAGAAAAGAAAAGAAAAGAAAAGAAAAGAAAAGAAAAGAAAAGAAAAGAAAAGTTATTGTCTCTGCAGGAATGGCTCTGAGCAGAACTCTAGGATTTGGCCAAGGGGTTCTCAGGTGAGGGGGCTCAACCTCTATCCTTTTCCTTCTGGTGAATTGAATTTTAGAATTGGGATCTTTCAGGACACCAATATACCCTCTTTGGGCTGATGGGTGTTTTTGCAGTCAGGTGCCTTTTATCAGCCCATTATTTTCCTTTCTTCTCAAGGTTAGGCTAAAAAGACAAATTAAAAATCCCCATTCTCTTTAGATTGGCAGAGAGCAGCTGGTCAGGAAAGCTGCCTCATTAAAGCTTGATCAGCCTGGCAGGAACATTGGTGCATTGGTTGGTGCAGAATGAAGAATGACAAGATCCTTTGCTTTCTCACTGGCTGTTTTACATTTTAGCTTACTCCTCAGTCTCTTCTGCGTTCTTGAAATGAAGGCCCTTTTTGGGATGGTTGAAGATGGCCCTGGTCTTTCCTTTCCTGACTGGGCTGAATGTTTGTTTGTTTGTTTGTTTGTTTGCCTGCCTCAGCCAGTTGTATTGCTCTCCATGGCCTGGTTTGCATTTAACTATCCCTGATTGGATAAACCACCTTTGAGAAGATTCAGCCTTTGCACTAAGGCTTAATCCACATAGTCCTGGAGCCATGTTGGGAAACTGGAAGGAGGGGTCAAGAGAAGGCCTAGCTTGGAATCTGCAGAACTGCAAGCAACATAAGCTTGATCTCCAAGATCCATGAAGCATCAAATCAGCATTCCTAAGGGAAGGCAAGAAGTCTGGGGAGATTCTTGTGAATAGGTGGTGGACAATAAAGTTACTGACATTTGCAATTCACGAGAGGCTCTGGTTGCTTGCATCTTGCAGACACCAAACCCCAAACTCACCTGGCTTTGCCAAGTAGCAACAACCTCTATTTCCGTTTGTGAAGAAAGACATCACAGGGTCTTGGTCGGGCTTTGTCCCAGTGGCCTTCAGAGATGACCTTCTCTGGGGAGAAAAAAAATGGCTGATCTCCCTTTGGCACATATGGCTGACTCTCCACTTTTCTTCCTCCTCAACCATGAATCATGTTTATAGCTGTTTGATTATTTTATGAGAAAAGTGGGAAGTGCTCTTCGGGTGTGCAGTGTCTGGATTCAGTCCTTGGAGAAAGAGAGGGACAATGAGAAGTCAGTTTTTACCCTGGCTAGACTTTCTTTCCAAAAAAGAATTACCTTAAAGGAGCCAGTGCTCCGTGGCCAAGAGACAAGATAATATACTTCCCTGGACATTTTTTTTTAAAAAACTCTCCCTTAACAGTTCTTGTCTTAAGTCTCCTTTGATCTTTGGATTCCAGCCTCCAAGAGCCCTTTGCTATTCTAGAAAGACTAAATGCTGGAATCCATCACAGGGGGATTAATCAATTTGTTAAGTATGCCAAATAACAGGGCCCCAACTGCAAGAATTGCAGAATGGAAGGGAATTGAAGTCGCCTCTGGGAACAGCCGGCTGCCTGTCTTGGCTCACCTTTCCAAAATCACTTTTAAAATAATGAGTAAAAAGGAGAGAGAGAAGCAAAACACAAGATGAATTATAATAGAAATGCATGCATTATCAGAAGAGAAACATGCACAAAGAAGGTGCTTTTTTAAAAACAAGTGGGAAAAATACAACAAACAATAATGTATATCATTTTAAGAAATGTATAGTTCTCATGTAAAGCAAATATACAGATAGTTCTCGATAACTGAGACCAAAAATTCAATTGCTAAGTGAGACAGTTGTTAAGTGTCCCAGTTTACAACCTTTTTTCCACAGTTATTAAGTGAATCACTGCAGCTGTTAAACACATCTGGCTTCCCCCTTGACTTTGCTGGTTGGAAGCTGGTTGGGAAGGTTACAATTATTCATTATATGACCCTGGGACATGGAATGATCAAAAATACATAACTGGCTGCCAAGCACCTGAATTTTGATCACTGCATAATTATGCTGTTTTATAACACAGTATTTTGTATAAATGAGTACCATGTTTCATTATATTTGGCCATACCAATTCTACATCTGCAGGTAATCTGTTGCTAGGTAGCAAGTCGATAGTCCTTGACTTACAATCATTCATTTAGTGACTGTTCAAATTTATAACAGCATTGAAAAAAGTGACTTATGTCCCTTTTTCACATTTACGACCGTTCCAGAATCCCTATCGTCACATAACCAAAATTCAGATACTTGGCAACAGACTCGTATTTATGGCAGTTGCAGTGTTCCTGGGGGTCACGTGATCCCCTTTTGCAACCTTCTGACAAGCGAAATCAATGGGGAAGCCAGATTCACTTAACAACCAAGTTACTAACTTAACAACTGCAGTGATTCACTTAACCAAGGTGGCAAGAAAAGTTACAAACGGGGCAAAGCTCCGTTAACAGCTGTCTTGCTTAACAATACACATTTTGGGCTCAAATGTAGTTGTAAGTTGAGGATTACCTGTGATTAGGTCTTCATCCATTGAGTGACTCTGCTCACCTTTCAGAAAGCTTGAAGCACTGTGTGTTTTCCTGGTCATGGGGACAAGAGAGTAACTGAGCCCAAGCTGTTGGTATGATGTCTTTCTCAACTGCTTGATTTTTTAATTGATTGTGGAATGTATTTAGAATAGAATAGAATAGAACAGAATAGAATTATGAAAGAATAGAATAGAATAACAGAGTTGGAAGGGACCTTGGAGGTCTTCTAGTCCATCTCCTGCTTAGGCAGAAAACTTTATACCATTTCAGACAAATGGTTATCCAATCTCTTCTTAAAAACTCTCGGTGTTGGAGCATTTACAATTTCTGGAGGCAAGTTGTTCCATTGATTAATTATTCTAACTGTCAGATTTATTTTCCATATTGTACTTTAAAAAAAAACTATATCAACCACCCAGAGCTATGTTTGAGAGATGGGCAATTCTGGGGATGGAAACAAACCCAGGGGACTATGTTAGCTGAACACAATAAGCCACAAGGCACCGCATTAACCATTGCCCTAAACCAGCCTTACCTCTTAGGCAAATGCCTCTGTGAATCATGATCTGGACCGGTGTGTTGTGTGAACACAAAACTTCTGGGGGAATTGACTGTTGAAAGGACAACAGGAGAAGGGAAGGTCTGGTGGAGCTGGCCTCTTGGGGGCATGGATAGCATCCTTGCCCCACCTCTGCCCTAGCTTCTCTTCCCCCTTTGCTCCAAGGGAATAGAGACTCTGATCATCCAGAAATCATTTACTGTACTGCTGTTTCCTGTTCCAGAATTCCATTTAAAATAGTGCTATCGATTGGCTTCTTGTATTGCAGTGAGTTAAGTTTTGGTGTGCTCTGCAGGCATCCAGCTTAGATTACTGTCAGAAGTGAGAATTGCTGTAACTCTACTGCATATTAAAAATATTCTATGCTACTATTTATCAGACAGCAAGTCAACTTCTTCTCTTTTTTAAAAAAAAAACTAAGAAATCAGGCTGCCAGTCTTCTGTCTATTTTCTCATTAATCATTGAAATTATATGGTGCTTAGCCTCCATCAACATTTCCAGCTGCTGATACCATGAAATGAGTAAACCCCCTTAGTTTTATTTTCAGTACCTGCTGGCTGATAAGTGGCTATGTTGATTTAAATGTCTGCAGAACCCAAACAGAATGATCCAGTGACGCTCAATGTTATTTGCTAATTGATGTAACAGTTTTTTTGTGTGTATTTTCTACTTGAATTTGATTAATCCAGTTGTCTTTTTGTACTCTGTACATCTCTACCACTCTCGTCATTATAGCTTCTTAGATTTCACTTTTATTTTATTGTATTTACATAGTGTTTTAATGATAGTGCTGATTTTCCTCTTTTTCCTGATTTGATTATGTTTGGTCTAGTTTTACAGCAAAGATTGTGGGCTGCAAATTAAGTTACGTACTATTTTTGTGCCATTCTATGATTTTAACAAAAATATCTGCCTCTCTATTGTTCCATCTGTCCATCTGTTCTCTCCCACATTCACACACTCATCTACCATCTACCCACCACCCGCCCTTTCTATCTACTTATTGGGTAGCAGTTGAAACATTAGGCTAGAAATCAGAAGACCACAAGTTCTGGTTCCACCTTGGACACGAAGCCAACCGAGCAACCTTGGGCCAGTCCCTTTCTCTCAGCCCTAAGAAAGAGGCAAGGGCAAGCCACTTCCAGAAATGTTGCCTGGAAAACTGTAGGGATTTGTCCATGCAGTCTCTGAGAATTGGAAACAATTGAAAGAAAGAAAATCTATCTAGCTACCCATGGATCAATAAATTGATTATCTCGATCTATCAGTCATAGAGTCATAGGGCTGGAAGGGACCTCAGAGATCTTCCAGTCCACCTCCTGCTCAAGGCAGGGTCTTATACCATCCCAATCAAATGTTTGTCCAGTCGATTTTTGAAAACCTCAAGTGACGGAGCATCCACCACCCCAGGAGGCATGCTATTCCATTGACTAATTGCTCCTACAGTCAGAGCAATGTACGTACCATCTATCCATCTATCTATCCATCTATCTATCTATACATCCATCCATCCATCCATCCATCCATCCATCCATCCATCCATCCATCCATCCATCCATCCATCCATCCATCCATCCATCCATCTATCTATCTATCTATCTATCTATCTATCTATCTATCTATCTCACACTTCATTAGAGAGAAGTTCCCTGAGGATGGGCTCCAGCATGAGTCTGAAAGCTTAGAAGTCTAACCCTCTGGTCCCAGTGAATTACTGCTACTACTACTACTATTACAATTACTTCTCCTCCTCCTCCTCTTCTTCTATCATCTGTCTGTCTGTCCATCCATCCATCCATCCATCCTTTAATCACTCAAAGAATCTCTCAATGGGGATTTTATCAACTGCAGCTTCGGGGTGCCATCCTTCTTAGCCTTTTGAAATGTTCTTCACCCATCCTTGATTTAACAGAAAAATGATACCAGCATGACATTGGCTGCCCCCAATTACCAATCTCTCTGCCATCTCTATTGCTTCTGTTCCTGGTCACTGCCAGTCACCTGACTTCCCTCCAAGATGAAGGGTGATAAAACCAAATTGATATATGCACTTAAAGTCTGTCCTTGGGGGCACAGAAATCAGGAGGGGGAAATGCTACTTTCACCCTGGTGCAGCTAAGGATGGGAGAAACCTCTCTTACTCAAAGGTGCAATGTGAAAGGCGGGCTCCTGGGGGAAAAGGTTGCCAAGGTATGAATGCACTGTGGTTAGGTGCAAATGAGGACATAGTTCACGTTCCTTGGTCTCACTGCAGTTGAGAGGAAAAGCACACCCACAAGTAATAAAGTCAAAGCTCTCTGAAATTGCTTAATAAAACAATTCTCCCCCTTTGGCAATTTGCAAAGCAGAGACAGACTTGAGCTGTGCATAGGACCAGAAGCAACAGATAAAGTCAGTTCCAGGTGGTGAAGAAAGGATTGATGCCAAAGAAAATCCCCAAATAGGATGGAGGGAATAGAACCACACGGAAAAAAAAATGTGGAAAAGACGTGTCTTGTCTTAAGACCTCCAAAACACCTGTTGACACTTGGCTAAAAATATTACCTTCAAGGAAATGAACATTTTGTCCATCCCGGTGTGTGTTTTTTTCAAAACAAAGTCCTCTCTCCTTGGGGTATTCTTTCTTCTTCCTTTTTCCACTGAACTCTTCCACCTGTTCGATGTGCTAATAAGAGCTTGTGGGAACTGGAAACTAGTTGGAAAGACTCAGGGTACTAAATATATTCACTCTTGAGAAATGAAGATGAAGAGTGAACATACTTTGCAAGTCCCGTCTTCACCCCAAAGAACATTAATCTGCTCTTGGCTGTCATAGTGTGCTGAGGGTGAAGAAAGGCCAAGATTTATAGGAAGAGCAGTAATGGTATAAAAAAATCTTGACTGGAGATTATTGTGAGGGAGGCAATGACTCCCGTTTTCTTCTCCAAGTGTTAACTTGACAGTATAAACCTGAGTCTGGGTTGAGTCTTCAGACCAGGGGTGTCCAATCTTGGAACTTAAAGTAAGACTTGTGGACTTCAACTCCCTGACCACAGGTTTTAAAATTATCAAGGTTGGACACCCCCCCCTTTCTTTTCCTCTCCTCTCCCTTCCACTCCCCTCCCCTCCCTTCCCTTCTTCTCCTCTCCCTTCCCTTCCCTTCCTCTCCTCTCCTCTCTCTCCTCTCCCTTCCCCTCCCCTCCCAAAGTTGTTATGTGAGTTTTGCCTCCTTTTATGACCTTTCTTGCCACAGTGAATTATGGCAGTGTTACATTAAGTAACACAGTTATGAAGCAAATCTACCTTCCCCATTGACTTTGTTGTCAGAAGGTCACAAAAGGGAATCACATGATCCCAAGACTTGACAACCATCATAAATACAGACCAGTGGCCAAGAGATCGAATTTTGATCACATGACCTAGGGATGCTGCAATAGTCACCAATGTGAAACACTGCCATAAGTCACTTTTTTGTATCCTTTAATAATTAAACGAATGGTTGCAGGTTGAGAACTACCGTACCTGTAGTGAAGAGTAATTTTAGTGCTCATATCTTTGGTTTCGAGTCTGGTCTGCCTCAAAGGGCTGACATCAATTTTGCAAGTGTGAATGTCTCCCCATTACAAGACAGAGCTTGCATTACACAATTGTGTGGCTGCCACTTTGACTTTATTTAACCCCAGCAGGGGCATCCTTGGAAGAATCCCACCATATCTGTTTGGGAGGGAGGTTTCAAGAGGTTGGGAAAGGCTTCAACCGGGCTTCTGGCAGGTCACCTTCCTGGCTAGCAAATCTTCTCTAGGCGGCTTAAAGAAATTGCTCCAAATTTTACTTCGTGTCAGCCCTACCAGACAGGTCACATCAGGAACTTAATTAATTTCCTAGCTGACACCCTCTCCCATATGCCCAGTACAAAATACAAATTTCACTGTGAATGGCTAGACCAGGGGTCCCCAAACTTAGCAACTTTAAAACATGTGGGCTTCAATTCTGGGAGTTGAAATCCACAAGTCTTAAAGCTGCCAAGTTTGGAGACCTCTGGGCTAGATTACTGGTCTACCGAGTGTCAGATGAGGACATAGAGACGGACCCAGGCAAAGTACAAGCCATCTCAGTCTGGCAGCCCCCTCGCACCCACAGACAACTACAAAGTTTCCTAGAATTCACAAACTTTTACAGGCAATTCATCCCCTCCTTCGTGAAAATTGCCAAGCCCATGACAGACCTCCTTAAAGACAAGGGGCCCAGGGATGAAGCCAGGACAACCCCTACAGTGGGACCTAACGTGCCAAAAGGCATTTGAAATACTAAAATAACTTTTTGCAAAGAAACCGTTGCTGAATCATCCTGACCCCGAGCAACCCTTCATCATCCAAGCAGACGCCAGCGATGCGGCAGTGGGACCAGTGCTACGCCAAAGAAATAGCCAAGGAAAATTACAGCCCTGCACCTACACTTCCCGTAAACTTATGGAGACAGAGAGGTGATGGGCTGTATGGGAAAAAGAGGCTTTTGTGATAAGATGGGCACTGCTAACCTGGCGCCAACTGGAAGTGGGGAGAGAAACCATTTGAAGTCTGGACTGACCATAACAATCTGGACTGACCACAAAAATCTTCTTTTGTTGAGTGTGACTGTAATAACAGAATTTTGCATGTCTGATTGTGTTGCACCTCCTCCTTCTCCGTATACCCTTGTGAGTTAGGGAGGGGAGCTGCTTCTGCATACATACTGATTACTTTGGACTTAAGCCATGTTCTTTCCACTTGTCACTTGGGTAACAGATCTGGGCTATATCAAGGTCATTTTCTTTATGCTGTAGTACAGTTTAAGCAGCTACCCATTCCAGATTGCCTCATCAGTTCATTGCTTTGGTGCATGTGCTGCTAAATGCACTTTGAGCTCCACCCAGACTGGGAGCCTCTCTGCAGAAATGCACTGCTTTCAGTTTATTAATTACATCTTTATAGTTCCTAAGGTAGTTTATCTATCAAGCCTCCACAGTTCCAAATGTGAGAGTTTGGAGAAAAAGTGGTCGTTGCATCAAGTGCTGAAGAAATGGAAAGGAAAATTTGAGCTTCAGAGAAGTCGAAGTACTGAGCAATAAGTTGCACTCACCTCCAAAAGTTCATGGAGCTATGTCTTTCCATTTTGGCTTGGGGCCAAACCTCCTTTGGTTTTCATAGATTCATAGGGCTCCAAGGGACATCAAAGGTCTTCTAGTGCAACCCCTTGCTCAAGGCATGAGTCTCACACCAGTCAATTGTTGTCTACACCAGTCTATTTTTCTGCATTGGTTCTGCAGTGGTACCAAAATTTCCAGACAATGTTTAGTCTGAAATAACCTGAAAACAAAGAACAACTCTCACGTTTAAGATCAGATAATCTGGACACCCCTTGAACAATTTTTTCAAGTCTTCAGGCTGTGAAAAAGTTTATAGAAACCAATTTAAATTCTTTGTAATCCTCCAGCAATCTGTTCTATATGATCTTAGTTACCAATTAATATTTTAGAGAAAAAAAACAAACAAAGTAGTCACTTGCCTGGATTTAGATGCCCGAGGCTTTAATGATTTAGAGCTTTGAATATTGTGCTCAGCACTTTGTGCTTGGCTCAGAAACAGAAGTTGTACTAATGCAGAAAGTGTAATCTTTGAAGAAAGCCTAAAATGGGGTGTGATGCGATGGCCTCAGTCAAATGCAATGAAAAAAGTTCCATCTTTTGCGTTTTTATCCTATATGCAAAAACATCAAATATTGGTAGCCAAGGACAGAGAAAAAGTCTGTAAAGGGACTTGGCGAAATTTATTTTGACACTTTCTTGAGAACAGTTGTGAGCTAGCCAGATTTACGATGCTGTGTCAAGAGTAATACAATTTTTGTTATTAATTGGAAATATCTAGAGAGCAAGTTGACAGAAAATGCTTTCTGTCAAAAGAAAAATGCAGATTACTGAATTATTCATATGTGAGGCATAGCGTAACACTCATGTCTTGAAAAGCATCTCTATTTTTCCTATAAATTTTATATTGAAAGAACATAAAAATAAACAGAAACTTAACACAAAATAAACTGAACAAAGAAAGAGAGAAAAAAAGACTGGAAAAAGGAAAGATCAGAAGAATTCGAAACAAGAAGCTTCCAATTTTCTTTGGAATACAAGTATGATTATGAAGTTATTTCTTATTTTTATTACAAAAAATCTCACTTTTTCAACTATCCATTTTCCCCCAAATCATTAAAACCACACATCTTAAATGTCTGTGGAGATTCTCAGTTATCCAGGTCACGGTTGTCCCAAAGTTGCTTTTTCAAGAGGCAACTGGACTTTTCTTTGTTTTCCCTTGAAGATGATTCACTTCTCAAGCTTCTTCAGTTCAGTTGCTTTTTGAAAAAGCACCTCGGGGACTCAGATCTTAAGTAATTTTTTTTCTATTTCATGCAAAATGTCTAATAAAGGGATCCCAAATGTAGCTACTGTCGTCTCTAATCAAAGAAGTTAACCTCCCAATCTCCATTATTTTCACCAATTTCCACTGTGGAGAGTTTCAAATTTTTCCACTGAAAAGCATCTCTATTGTTTGTCAAGAGATGACACTTTCACTTTTTGAAATGTACAATACTTTGATCACACTCCCAGAGGCACAATTTTGGCCTTTTGGACCGTATCTTGTGGACACCCCTGATCTCTGGGTATAGGCACAAGGAATGAACAGCCTATAAATTCCTTTAGCCAGTCCTTCTCACTCACCCTTAATTTCTTATGATTCTCTCTCTCAGCCAGAAACACAATCCTGTTTCAGATAATAGAATAGAATAGAATGCAGAACACAAAACAGAATAGAATAGAAAAATAGAATACAATAGAATAGAACAGAGCAGAACAATACAGAGTCGAGTCGAGTCGAGTACAATAGTGTAGAGCAGAGCAGAGATGAGCTCAGCTGAGCTGGAGTTCTTCTAGTCTAACCCCCTGCCCAAATAGGAGACCCTGTACCATTTCAGACAAGTGGCTGTGTTCAGTCTCTTCTTCAAAGGCTCCAGAGATGGAGTACCCACAACTTCTGAAGACAAGCCATTCTACTGGTTGATTGTTTTGACTGGTAGGAAATTTCTCCTTAGTTCTAGGTTGCTCCTCTACTTGATCATTGTTTCTCGTCCTGCCTTCTGGTGCTTTGGTAAATAAGTTAATCCTCTGTTTGTGGCAGCCCCTCAAATATTGGAATGCTGCTATCATGTCAACCCTAGTTCTTCTTTTTTCTAGACTGGCGAAACCCAAATCCTATGCTTCATTTTACTTCTCTTCTATATATCCTTCAAACCTTCAGCCATGAACATTCAGTTCTTCCTCTGTTTATTTTCTCTCTCCTCCCCCATCTGTAGTCTCTCCAGGCAGCCTTTCCTCTTCACTGTGTCTTCCTCTTAATAATTTATTTGGCACAGAAGATTTTCATTTAGAAATGAAAAACAAAATCAGCTTATTTGAGGCCCAAATTCTCTAATGTCAATTCATCTTCCATTCCTTCTGAATTCTCATTTCATTGGGAGAATTTCGGAATATTTAAATTGAACATTGGACCTATATCCAGTTTGAAGCTTTTCCCTGTTCTAGTGTCAATAAACTGGGTTTGATTAAACATGGTAAACAATCCAAGTGGCATAGCTGCGATCTATTGCCAAGAAAGTGCTCTTAAGTTTGCTGATTTGCCGTGGTTTTTCAGGAGGCTGGGAGGGAAGGTGGAAAGAAATGGGAGGGCCTTGGAGGTCTTCTAGTCGAACCCTTTGCTCAGGCAGGAAACACTGTGCCATTTCAGACAAATGAGTGTCCAATCTCTTCTTTAAAACTTTCAGTGTTGGAGCACCTACAAATTCTGGAGACAAGTTGTTCCACTGATTGTTCTCACTCTTAGGACATTTCTCCTTAGTTTCAGGTTGCTTCTCTCCTTGATTAGTTCCCAGCCATTATTTCTTATCCTGCCTTCAGGTGCTTTGGAAAATAGGCTGACCTCCTTTTCTTTGTGGCAGCCCTTCAAACATTAGAACGCTGCTATCCTATAACCCCTAGTCCTTCTTTTCATTAAACTATTAAACCCGAGAATCATAGCAAATGTGGAAAAGAGATAAAAGATAGAAACCTAGAGAATTCCTGATGCACCTGATGTGCTCTAAAAGCAAATGAGTGCTGGAGAGACAGCACTTAGTGCATCCATTATATGTTGTCTGTTTTTTTTCCTGTCTTGCATCAATTTTCTGATCCAATAAGAAAGGGAAAAAAGCCAATCCCAACACAACCATCTCTTATAATCCAGAAATTTTCCTCCCTCCCTCCTTCTCTCCCCCCTCTCCCTCACACACACACTTTCAAAAAAAGTCCCCCTTTAGTCTTAAACCCATGCCTTTCCATGTCACACACATACCATAGGATGCTAACTTCTCCTGATCATTAGGCCATTTTTTAACATTCCTCAGCCTTGGAACAACTCTGGGTTCAGTCGATGTTTGGATGTTTGATTTCCCCATGATGTTACCAGCCTTTTTCTTTTTCAAGGAGACCCCTGACTCCCTATTTAACTACATTTTAAAACCGCATGTAGTTTTAGTAATGTTATGTAGGAGCTAGTAAAAGTTAAATCTCAGACCAGATCATCCAACTGTACCAATAGGAAAGTTAGTTCTCCAAATATTGGCCATTATGCAGCCCTAATAACGGGAGAGTGGCAGGTTCATAGATAAGAGGTATCAAAAAGGCACAATGACAAGTTGGCCTGTAAGCAGGGGTATTTGCAGTCAAAGCCCTGACCTTCCCCTTTTTTTGTGGGGGATTTCCTGCCTGCAGAGACACATAAAATCCAGGCAGAGCTTTGATTGTAATTTGCAGTTCCTACCAAGACCTTTTTGATCGGGTCCTGCAGATACCCCTGCTTACAGGCCAACTTTCTACTGAAGACACGTTTCTGAAAAAAGGCTGAAAAAATGCAAAATTCAGAAAAGATGAATTTTGAACAATAATCCTTGAAAACGCATTTGAACATTGCCAAAGTAGATAGATTTCTCTTGCAGGTATAAGCACTTCAACTTTCGTCTCCATTCCAGCAACACTGGAAGAACTCAGTTGAAGTGTACGTGAGAGAGCGGGAGGGAGAGAGGGGAGGGAGAGAGAGGATAGATTACATAAAGAGATTGATAGAGTGATAAGCAGAGAAAATAGATATACATGAGAGTGATAGATAAATAGTTGTATGGAAGGGTGAATGAATGGGTAGGTAGGTATGCAGGTATACACAGAGAGATAGGATAGGTAGACAGGATAGATGTATGGAGATAACAGAGAAGTAGATCATGTAGATGATAGATAAATTGATAGAAGTAAATAGATTGATAAAGATGATAGCTGGATAGTGATGATAGAGAGAGAGATGGAAAGAGAGAAAGAAAGAAAGAAGAAAGAAAGAAAGAAAGAAAGAAAAAGAAAGAAAGAAAGAAAGAAAGAAAGAAAGAAAGAAAGAAAGAAAGAAAGAAAGAAAGAGAAAAATAAATTGATCTGCAGACCTTTTGGGGGCTGAAGTAGTTGAACAGTGAGCTGTTCAAATGATGGAGCTTTCCAGGTGGCAACCTGGAGGCTCCTGCTAGGTGTGACTCATCCATTTGCAGTTCTCCTCTGTCCCAGATGACAGCTCCTTCCAATATTTAAACAGCATCATGGAACAGGAAAGCACCAGCTGCTTTGTAGGATGGAGGTTGCCACCGTGGGGAGGGTGGGGCCAGCAGACTGAAAAGCAAGAACACAGAAGTGTGCTCTGCTCACCGAGCTTTTCCTTTAGGAAGGCACCCTCAGTGCTGCAGTTGCAGGGGACAGTGTGTGTGTTGGGGGGGGGGGGGGAAGTTGAATGGGAGGGTCAAAGTCTGCTGTTTATTGCCAGTTGCTTTTGCAAGTACAAGCCAGACTCTGAGCATGCAGTTTGCTGGGGGAGGTTCAATCACATGCAAAGGAACAATCTATCATCTTCCTACTGTTGTCTGGTTTGCCCCCCCCCAACACACATACACACTACTTTGCATCAGAGGTGGTATTCAGCCAGTTCTGACCAGTTCTGGAGAACCGATAGTGGAAATTTTGAGTAGTTCAGAGAACCAACAAATCCCACCTCTGACTGGCCCCCATCTATTCTCCACCTCTGAAGTATCAGCTGATTGGCTGGGTCTCCTTTGGTTGCCCTGCACAGGAGAACAGAGCTGGAAAGTAGGTTAGTGGGGTGGGGAGAGAATGGGGATTTTGCAGTATCCTACCCCTGCCCCGCCCACAGAACCAGTAGTAAAATTTGTTGAATCCCACCATTGCTTTGCATATTGTATAAATATTGTATTATGCAGAATGAGATGCTTGAATCCTGGGTGATATAGGTAGTCCTCAGCTTCCAACTGCTCATTTAGTGAACGTTCCAAGTTACAACAGCACTGAAAAAAGTGACTAGTGACCATTTTTCACACTTACAACCATTCCAGCATCCCCATTGGTTGCGTGATCCAAATTCAGACACTTGATCACAGACTCATGTTTTTGACCGTTGCAGTGTCCTGGGGGTCATGTAATCCCCTTTTACGACTTTCTGACTCGCAGTCAATGGGGAAAGCCAGATTCACTTAGCAAGGGTTACTAACAGGAGTCACTTAACAACGATGGCAAGAAAAGTTGTAAAATGGGGTGAAACTCACTTAACAAAATGTCTCACTTAGCAATATAAATTTTGGGCTCAATTGTGGTCAGACGTCAAGGAATCCCTGTATTGCTTTGGACTGCAGATTGAGTCCATGGGCTGCAGATGTTTTGAATGCTGAACCAAAAACAACTGAGGAGAATATATGTAGCTCAGGATTGAAATGAGGGATCCTTGGGGCCCTCTGAGATAGATGGATGGATTTTGGGTTGCTCTGAAGGAAAGGTCTCTTTTGAGCTGAGCTCAGATCCAGATGACTATATCAGTGTCAGATCCGTGTATCTGTCATTTCTTCAGTGGAAGAAGAAGGGGGGGAGAACTGATAAAGAAATCCTTTCTTGATGTAACCTGAATACATTCAATCTTATATCAAATTTATATAATAATAATAAAAATACTGATATCAATCAATATTGATATTGATATCAATATCAATAGATATTGATATATCTATCAATATAGTAAACAAGGGAAAGGAAGTAAAGTTACAATGGCACTGAAAAAAGTGACTTATGAATGTTTTTCCACGCTTACGACCATTGCAGAATACCCTTGGTCAGATGGTGTAAATTTGGATGCGTGACAAATGACTCATATTTAAGATGGTTGTAGTGTTCTGGGGTCATGTGATCTCCTTCTGCAACCTATTGACAAGCAAAATCAGTGGGGAAGCCAGATTCACTTAACTGTGTTAACAATTGCAGTAATTACTTAACAACTGCATCCAAGAAAGGTCATAAAATGAGACAAAATTCACTGAACAAATGCTTCCTATTGTAACCTAAATTTTGGATTCAATTGTGGTCGTAACTGGAGGACTACCTTTAATCATGAGACACTAAGATGATACTGGTCAATTAAACCAATTAAAACATTCATGTCAAATCTGTTCTATCTTGTCTCAAAATATGAGCAGATGGCTCACAATGAGTTATCAGGATTTTCTTGAAATCTGTTTTCTTTGCAAAGTGGTTTTAGTAGATGGTTTCATTTTGTTTTTGTAGAGGCTCCTCAACTGTTAAGGTTATACCACTGAGATTAGAAGCAAAAACGTCAAGCATCCTCTTTTGATGGATTTGCCTTCTCTGTTGGTGAGAGTAAACATTCAACTACAGTCAGTCGGAATTTCAGAAAGGAAAACAGGATGCTTCAGAAATCCCAGAGGCAGTTCTATCTATTTGATAAATTATTTTTATTCCCTTCTCTTTAAAACCCCTCCACCTACCTCCACTATTATCTATTTTCAGTAGACTTTCGTAGAAACATAGAAGAATGTATGACTTCCTCATCAATTACAGTACGTTTTTCTCTTTTTAGAATAGCAAACCTTGTTGAGATTAGAAGTAACTCCTCCCCCCCCCCCCCNNNNCCCCCCCCCCCCCCCAGCTATTCACAGGAATAAATTACTCACCCTCAGGTCTGCTCACTTTTCCTTGAAGAAAACAGATGCTTGTTAATGAAGCAATAGCATCATTTACCCTTTTACCCATGCACGCAAAGGAAAGCTTTTGCAACAATACAATTGGCAGCAAAAGTTCATGTGGTCAATGGCTGCATGGATTTCTGAAGAGACGGAGTTGCATTTTTCCCCTCTCTTTCTAGCCTGTTTTTTTTTAAATGTTTTCTTTGACCTTTGTGCCAAAGACACAATCTGAATCAAGGAAATAGGTGAATGCAGGTAGTCCTTGATTTACAACCATTCACTTAGTGGTGGTTTGAAGTTACAACAGGGCTGAAAAAGGTGACTTACAACTATTTTTTACAGTTACAAGCATTGCAGCATCTCCATGATCATAGGATCAAAAATCAGATGCTTGGCAAGTGGCTCATATTTATGATGGTGGCAGTGTCTTGTGATCAACTTTTGTGACCTTCTGACAAGCGAAGTCAATAGGGAAGCCAGATTTGCTTAACAATCTTATTATTAACTTAAGAACTGCAGCGATTCACTTAACAACTGATAAAAAAGTTGTAAAGTGGAGCAAAACTCCCTTAGCCAAGGTCTCACTTAGCCACAGAAATTTTGGGCTCAACTGTAATATTAAGTCAAGGACTACCTCCATATCTTTATCTTTATTTACTGATTAGCCCATGGGCCATTCCAAAGTGCAGAGTTCCAGAAACAAATTATGACTAAAATTTGATGAAAACAGTCTAAAATGAAATTGGGATAAAATACAATAATTCAAGACATAGATAAAATATGATAAAAATTACATTTCGGTGTCAGCCCTACAATCTACTCCAATCAGTCCCACATATGCAGATTTCAACCGAACCATTCTGCTTAAGTCCTGTGCTAAATGTTATTTTCGGATTCTGGCCACGCATAACGGAAGTGGTTGTAACTCCGCTTGGACTTGTTAGGAGTCTGTCTGTCTGGTTCTCTCTCTCAATCTGAGGAGGTGCTGGTCATGATGCTGAAATCAGCTGGCATCATCTGTTCCTATCATCCCAATGACTTTCAGATGCCTTTCAGCTCCAAGTATAGGATCCACAGGTAGCTCACTTAATAAGTCCCACTGGGATTTCCTGCAGCTTGCAATGCCACATCTTGTCATGTTATTTCTTTGCTTCTTTTCTTTTCAAGCTCTCTTGGAATATTAGGGGTTGATGGATTAAAAAAAAAAACAATATTTAAAAGAATCACTCTGACTGAAATAATGGAATAGAATAGAGCTGGAAGGGACTTTAGAGGTCTTCTAGTCCAGCCCCCTGAACAAGCAGAAGATATTGGAAAAGAAATATTCAGTGCCTTAACCTGCAAATATTACATCTATGTTCCCTGGGCCTGAGTTTGAGTGAACTGTGGAAGATGCTTTCAATATTAACCCTGAAAGTGAATCCTCCCTCTCTACAGAGGATTCAAAGAGGCCTTTTATAATTGTAGTTGACAGATTACAAGCTGGTAGTAGTGAGGCTGATACCAAGGAATGTGTGTGCATGCATTAGCATTCCATCTGCATTCAGAAAAGCAGAAAAATAAAAATAAAAATCAAGCCATCTGCTGATTGACAGGAACATGACAAGGTTTATCTAATTTATTTTATTTAAATTTATTTAATTTAAAATTTATCTAATTTATAAGTTGCCCCTCTCACAAATAAGTGATTCTGGATGGAGTACAACCTTCAAAGGCCGTCTATGAGATCCATGGAATCCAGGCCAGGCAATTACCTGCTGTTGGAGTTACACATGGCCTCAACCTTGCTTATTTTTTTGTAAATACATCAAACCCATTCTGTATGAATGTGCTTTTAACCCTGGTTTGTTTTTAAGCGCTTGTTGGTGTGTTTTTATTTTATGTGTATTTTTCTTTGGTACCAAATATTTTGTATTGAGATCTATTAAGACTTGGTCAGGATCAGAATACTGAAAATAAATAATTCCACATCTTCCCTGAGGAGAAATGGATATTGTATGATTTGAGATGGAACCTAACTTGGAATGGAGGATTGTTATAGGAGGGTGTTAAAACCAGGAACTGAGACTGAATCTACTCTGAGACTGGGTTTGACTGCTTACCACCTGTCGATCAGATGGTGCAAGAGGTGGGGCTTTAAGGAAGGGAGAGTCTATCCATTAGCCCAAACTCTTATTCTTGACATCATCTATTTGACAAGCTGGAAAAATGTGGTGTTTCCTAGCCTCTTAATGCTCAGAGGAAATTCAGAAAGAGTTGTGATATCTCCTCCTCTCTTTTTTCCCTGAGCTGAAAATTCTCAAATATTGCAACCTTTCATCTACAGCAGATTTTTAATTCTGGTTCTGCCATTGTGGCACAGTAGTTAAGATGCAGTATTGCAGGCAAACTTTGCCCACTGCTAGCAATTTGATATTGACTGGCTCAAGGTTGACTCAGCCTTCCATCCCTCCCAGGTCAGGAAAATGAGGACCCAGATTGTAATATGTTGATTCTTCAAACCATTTAGAGAGGACTGTAAAGCATTATGAAATGGTATGTCAATCTAAGTGCTATTATTATTGCTATTGTTCTAGTTTCCTGTTCCTTGTAAGCTTTTCAGAGTTATGCCAGCCAGTTCTGTTCAATATATAATATTGTACCAATGCCTGGTTAATGTTAATTGTTCAATGCTATTGCAGTGACATGAAATTTATGTCCACAAGTTGTCACAGCCAACTCAGGCATCATAAAAATATATGTGTCTTTCAGAGTTTTTGCCATAAGTTGTTTCCAAAGTACAATTTATTGATTATTTATTTATTTATATCCTTCCTTTATTATTTTTATAAATAATTCAAGGTGGTGAACATAATTAATACTCTTTCCTCTTCCTATTTTCCTCACAACAATAACCCTGTGAGGTGGGCTGAACTGAGAGAATATGATTGGCCCAAAATCACCCAGCTAGTTTTCATGACTAAGTTGGGAACTCACATTGGTCCAGAGTCATCCAACTGGCTGGCCTTCATGGCTAAAGTGAGACTAGAATTCACAGTCTCTTGGTGATTGGCCCAAAGTCATCCAGCTGGCTTTCCTAGCTAAGGGGTGACTAGAACTTAGTGTCTCCCAGTTTCTAGCTTGGTGCCTTCACCAGTAGACCAAACTGGTATTAGATTTATAATAGAAATGCTAGATTTCTTGTGCTGCATAGTACAAATTTTGAGTAAAGGAATTGAGCAGGAATTGAGACTCCCCTTTTCTCATTCTAGATTTTAATGAGCATTATTATTCTTGAATATCTTCCTGGAGAAGCAGAGATGCCAGCAGAAAAAAATCTCTCCCTTGCAATGGGAGAGTGTATCTTTAAAAAAAAATCTAATCCAGTTTTCAGATGAGACAATCTGCATTTTTGGGGGTAGTTTCTGTTCCAAAGAAATAACATGGATTTTGAGACGTTGCCTCACTTAAAATCACAAGCATCATCATCACCACCAAACCATCTGTTTAAAGGACAGATTTGATTTTGCAAAAGCCGCAGGAAATGTCACTTTGCAATGGATTCGTTTCAGCGGAGCTTTATCTCTTTAAATGTATTACAGTACAGTAAGGTGTTTTTTTTAGCAATAGTACTTAGACTTATATAGTGCTTCACAGTGCTTTACAGCCTTCTCGAAGTGGTTTACAGAGTCAGCCTCTTGTCCCCAACAATCTGGGTCCTCATTTTACCCACCTCACAGAAGGCTGAATCAACCTTCAGATGGTCAGGCTTGAATTCCTGGCAGTGGGCAGAATTAGCTTGCAATACTGCATTCTAACCACTGGGAAGAAAGGAAGGAAGGAAGGAAGGAAGGAAGAGAAGGAAGGGAAAAAAGGAAAGAATGAAAGGAAAGAAAGAAGGGAAAGAAGGAAGGAAAGAAAGAAAGGAAGGAGATTGCAATAGCACTTAGACTTATATATCACTTCACAGTGCATTTACAGCCCTCTCTCAGCGGTTTACAGAGTCAGCCTCTTGCCCTCAACAATTTTACCCACCTCAGGAGGATGGAAGGCTGAGTCAACCTTGAGCCTGGCGAGATTCAAACTGCCAAATTGCAGGCAGCCGGCAGTCAACAGAAGTAGCCTGCAGTACCACACTCTAACCACTGTGGCACCCTGGCTCTTAATCCAGATGCATCCACAGAACTATGCAAAGGAACAGGTGAGGAGCCAGTGCTAGGAAGAGGAAAGGGAAGAGATTGGGAGGAGCCTGGTAGTAATTTTTTTAACTGACTGATTTTATAAAAAGGCACCCATTTCCAGAAGCTGTAGCTCCCTTCATCAGATGCATGAATATAGTGAGCGGCAGCTCGCACAGTTTTCTGCAAGACTCGTAAAGGATTTGAGTGCATTTCAGTGCAACATTGCAAATGCTGAGTCAAACAGACCATTTGAGCCTCCCCCCCCCCCCANCCCCCCCCCCCCCCATTTCATTGAAATAGAAAGGATGGCCTGAAGGTCTGTAAGAGGATCCAGAAGACGACTATTTTTTCAAGTGGAATTGAAAAAGAGAACCACGGCTCATTAACTAGTGCTCTTTTCCTCACGTAGAGAAAGAGACTGAGAGAAAATGTTGAAAGTCAGAGCTATAAATTTTTGTGCATCTGTCTTTCCAAAAGTCTGTAAGAGTCACAAGCTGTTCATTGGTTTTCTGTGCAGTTCACTTCCAAGGTTTGTTCACCATCCTGATTGAAATTCATGATTGTTTCCGGAGTTCTACCATCCCAAACATGCGAGAAGCAATGCTGGTGTTTTGGGATTGTGCTAAGGAATTTTGGAGAGGGTCTCATACAGATGTACAGATGTACAGATACACAAAGGGAGAGTGTGATGAATATAGGTTGTTACACAGCATTTCAAAACCCTGCTTTACAAAATGTGACTTTCCAGCAGAACTTGGACTTTTCCCCAATGGTCAGAGGATAGCTGTTATGACCCAGCTGAAACAATTCCACTTGTGGGAGAAACCTGTAAGAAATCTGCAAGCCTTGATCACTTGTTTTTGTTTTCTTGTATACTGATGTGATGTAGTGGTGAAAGTGTTGGACTGGGAGCAAAGAAACTCAGATTTTAGCCCATCCTCAGCCATGTTTGAACACCTGAACAAAATATGGAATATAAATGGAACACACAAATACATTCTAGGGACCACAGTGTCTTTAAATATGTTTTAGCTGCCCTTTTCTCCCCTTCCATAAGATGTTTCCAGATGAGTTGAACATCTTTTCTTGAAATTCCTTTGGTATTTCTGCCAGGCAGGTTTTGTGGAAGAAATATGTGTCAGAAAATATACTGCGGCATGAGCTTTCTCTGTCTTTCAAAGCATTTAATGGTGTATTTTTCTCTTTTCTTCTCTAGGATGTGACTTTTCACAGGAAGATGGACCATGAAAGCAAACAATTTGTCAAGACTCACTAGGGCCTGATGCAAAAAAGCTGCTGGTCCCTTGGGTTTCCTCCCACAACATTGCTTGACAGCTGAAGGACTCAGAAAACACAAAGAGGCAGTTCTAAAATACCATGGCATACTTTAGGAAGGATACAGTTCCTTAATTCAAGTTTCATCTAAATTGTGGTGGTTTGATCGCATATAAAGCACATCTTCAAAGGAAGAGGCAGTTATGCCCATGTAGTTAACAGAACAGGTTCAAAATATATCCACTTCCACAAAACACAGAACAAACATTGATAAAATATAACTGACAAATCCAGACATATTTGCTCAAAATGGATGATGGCCATAGAAATCAGGGGAGCCATGGGTTTGATGACTATCGCTACCAAGATGGTGGCTACACAGGTTATGCGCCCAATGATCCAACCTATCACACTAGAGAGGAGCCCAATCAGGAAGAAGATGCTCAGAGCGATGCCACTGAAGGCCATGATGAAGATGACGAAGTCTATGAGGGAGAGTACCAGGGCATTCCTCACCCAGATGACAAGCCCAAGCAGAAAAAAGCCGGTCTTTCCAATGAGTTCAGAGATCATGATCAGCTTATAGCAGAAAAGATGGAAGATGAAGAGCAGTTGGCCCACCAGTATGAGAATATCATTGTGGAATGTGGCCACGGACGATTCCAGTGGATGCTTTTCATTGTGCTGGGCTTGGCCCTGATGGCGGATGGAGTGGAAGTGTTTGTGGTTGGTTTTGTCTTGCCCAGTGCTGAGAAGGACATGTGCTTATCAAGCTCCAACAAAGGAATGCTAGGTGAGTTCTATATCTTAAGGAACTAGGGAGGAAATAGCATAGTTTTCCTGATTATGTATTGAAACATCTATGGAAATTCTCAATCTTCCAGGTCATGGTTGTACCAAAGATGCTTTTTAAGAAGGCAACTGGACTTTCTTTGCTTTTCCTTGAAAGTGTTTTGCTTCTCATCCAAGAAGCTTCTTCAGTTCTGAGCTAAAGAATAGAGAATTAAAGAATTAAGAAGCTTCTCGGATGAGAAACAAAATGACTTAAAGGAAAAATAAAGTCCAGCTGTCTTTTGAAAAAGCACCTTTGGGAAATTTCTAATTTCATTGCTTGCTCTCATTCTTGGGTGGAAGTATGGAGAGTTAAAACTGAACAAGCAGAAGGCTGCTAGGTGAATTGCTTCTCCGTATTTCTCATTCTAAATCAACCTTACCTAAGTCTTCTCCAATCTATTTAAGTGCTGAGACTGGATAATTCTTGCTCCTCACATCAGAGAGTATCAAAATGTGAATGTTTTTTTAAATTGATAGATGGCTAGGGGTAGGATGGATCAATACAATACATCATGGGTAGATGAACCAGATAAATTAAATCTTACCAAATCCATAGACTTTCCATGTCTTGTATTATCTATACATTATTTTACACATTTGTTTGACCAGATTATGATTTGATTTGTTCTTTCATCTATTTTCTGGATTTGCTCAATGTGGAATCATAAAATAAGCACAATATTAGCACAAACGCAGGCATGTGCAATCTATTGAAAATGAAAACGAACTAAATTTAGCTTGTTGCATGAATTCAGTAAGTTGACGTATTAAGTATCTGATTAAGTATGTTGTGTGAACTTAGCCACTGTAAATGTCAGGGGTTTCAGGCTGGACCACAGATCCAAATTTATTCACATGCACCTAGACATCCAACCAGGTTTAGGAAATTTAATGCAAATTTCAAACTACATCGTTTCAGCCACCCGCAGTCACTGGATTTCAGAGTTGGATTCTGAGCAGTTTTGCACTTTGGTCTATCAATTCTCATTTAGTTGTGATGAAAGAGAATTTGCTTTTGGATTTTCTTAAAAGGAAGAAAAGAATTTGGACTTAGTGATGAAATCTTCTGGATAAATCTCTTTGCAGCAGTCTGTAGCTTTCTTGGAAGATCAAATGGATTTAACAGGAAAGCAAAACAAAACAAAAAAACCCACTCTGAAATTGAAAAAAAAAACTACTCAGACCACTTCCTCAATATTAGAAGCAGATCAGTGTAGATATTCTTTCTTCACATTTCACAGTAGATTTTTTTTAAATTTTCCATGGCACATCCACAGAATTGGAAGTTTGTTGTCTTTAGTATTGTGTTCCACGTGGTTAACTGTCAAAAGTTTTTCTAGATGTGAAAGTAAGTTTGCTGCTGTTCTCACCCACCCACTGCCCTTCTGAAAGCCAACATGGCAGGTGTGTTGTTCAAATGACTTCTCCTTTTCTGAAGAAAACAGTTTGTCAGTCTAAACTACACAGTAATTACATTGGTAAAACTCTGCTAGGCCAAGCAGAAAACCATTTGACTTGGTTTTCTCCCCTCAAGTGACTCTTATATAATTTTATTGTACTTGAATTGCATTAATGTTATTCTTTGGTATGGTTTATTTGTGCTGATAGATACTGGAAAAGCATCGTCCCCCCCCCTTTTTTTTTTAAAGTCTTTCTGTTGTCTCGTGAATCAATATCCATACAATACTGCAGGATCTGAAAGTGATTCAATGTGGTGTTTGTGTCCCAGCTGGGATAATTTTTGTTCTTCTTGTTCAAATGTCTCTTTCAACTGTAAGCCAGGGCTGCATAGAAGTGATCTGGAAGAGACAACCGTAAGCACAAAGGGACTGCAGGGTATAATCCAAAAAGTCAAAAATGGTGCACCCCAATGTTGTATTAAAAGTGCAACCCAACTGAATAGAGCTTCAACTGCCATCTTGACTTTTTTGACCAGATCCTGTAGGTGCCCATCAGCCAGAATTTAAGCTTTGAATCTGAAGGATGGATGAAAGAAAAGAAAAGAGTGGAGATCCATTTTTCCAAGACATCAGAAACATTTGCTAAGAGATCAGAGAAGAATCTAGGTTGTTCATGAGAATGCTTGTAACAAGGGCCATTTAAGGAAGTAACTTCATCTAACACTTTGGGTACAATTCTTGCAGTTCCTCCATCAGCTGAACAGTATTCAAACAAGCTCTACTTTCATTTTTAAAGGAGAATGAAAATTGCTGGCATCATTTTTTTAAAAAAAACAGGAGAGTGAGGAATACCAATTACAAGGGAAGAACATTCTTTGCTTGGTAGCTGGTGATATTCTAGCATTTATGAGACTCCCTCTCCTGCCCCTTGCATTATTAGATCATTGCCACTAGCAAAGTTTAAATTTCTAAAGAAATCTAAAGAAGTTTAAAGCAGCTTCCTTTATTAAAGTTTGTGGCACAATATTTCTAGATTATATACAATCCAATCATTAGATTGTTAGACCTGGTCATTTTAGGGCCTCCAAGCCATATCCAGCCTGTGTCAAGCTTCCAAGTAATATGTCCCCTGAAATAAAATCCAAGTCTGTTTATTCGGGACATATCAAATTGGCAAGATCTTGGTGTAATTATGACTCTGGCTAGATTCTGGAATTATACCTAGTAAAAGGCAAAAGTTTGAAACTCCCCCCCCCCCCCC
>BHFT01000284.1:0-12921 GCA_004320025.1 Laticauda laticaudata
CGAACGGATGGCAAGGTTTTTTGTCCGTTTTACATCCTCTTTGCATCCGTTGGTTCAGTGTGACATGGGCTTTAATACCTCTCTTCTTCTACTTCAACTAGGAAAAAAAAACAAATAATAAGAGCGAAAAATAAGTCCGTTGTAAAGAAAAGCCATTTTAATTCAGTACAAGTTGATATAATAATGGATGTTATTTACCAAAAACAGATTCTGATTGATTGATTGTTGTCTCTGTGTATTCATTCCTAACAATAGGAGTAGACTGATAGTCGAACCAATTCCCCAGAGAGATGGTAGACTATACTTCATTACAGCTGTTTGATGGAAAGCTAGACAACCATCTGTTTCTGGGGTACTTTAGTTTGGATTCTGCACCAAACAGAGGATTGTATTTGTTTCCCCATATGACTTCATCTATCATCATGATCATGATCATGATCATCATCATCATCATCAATAATCTACAATTAGATTCACAGTCAAAGACTTGTCTGATTTAAGAATTATTAAGGTAGTGTTTGAGAAAATCGGCAGGTTCAAGCACAGTACTTGTATAAAATTAGTGTGTTCAAATTCAAAATTTTCAAATATTAAGGGAATTGTTTAGCTATTGCTCCAAGGGCTCTAATCATCATTGGCATAACAACAGATTTTTCTCCATAAGTGTTCAGCTTTGATCTGCAAGTCTGGGTCCTGAAAGATATTTTGTAATTTTTTCCAATTGCTTTTCCTCAACCCTAGAATCATCCAATATGGCAACCTCAATGAATGAGACTTTTGTCTTTTGAATAACTTTATATCAGGCATATTATGAACAAGATGCCTATCTGTTTCATCTTAAAATCCAATAGGATCTTAATTCACTCATTTATCAAAATCTTCTCAACTTGATGGTGCTACATTCAAATCCAAACCTCTAGCAAAGTTTCCAATAAATAATTTTGGCATCTCAATATTGATGCTGCTTATAGTCAATTTGAAATTTTGCTGCAACCATTGATCAAATGGTCAATTGTTTAATCTTTTTCACTCTGGAGGTGACATTTACTGTTGTTTGTTACTTGCTGAATTTTCCATTTCATTCAATTAGCTGGAAAAGTTTGTTCTTGAGCTGCTAAATTAAAACCTTCATTTTTTTTAACACTTGATCTTAAGGAGCTCTATGTGGGTATTTTTTTTTACCATTTTCTTCTATATTCTTCAAATATTGACCGTGTACTGGCTTGTTCTTATAATTAACAAGTCAGTTTTTGATTGGTTCTTTTCTATAATCAGTCATCACCTTTGTTGTGTTCAAAATCTTTCCTTGATTCCCAATAAGGATTATTCACTTTTTCTGATGTAGTCATTCAACCCATGCTTTTCTTTCTCCACAATTTGTTTCACCTGCAGGAGTCCTCTGCCTCTTTTAGCTCTTGGCAAATACAGCTGATCAATATCACTTTTCAGTGAAGAGCAGAGTGCGTTGGCATTAATTTTTTTTGTTTCTGATCTAAATTACCAAGTTCCATCTGGGTCCAGTCAACTAGTCTTGCTGTATTTTGGGCTGCCAGGTATTGATTATTTTAATGATATTTCCACCATGTAGCTTATTATTTAGATGATAATTATGATGATGATTCTGCCTGACTTCAACAACGCTCAAGTAAAAATATTTTAGAAAGTGACAAAAACAAAACACTAAAAATGGCAAAGATGACAAAAATCAGATAGGAATGAGAAAAGAAAACCCCACACAATCTAAGGGGCCTCCATTCACCTTTACCAAAGGCATAGGTAAACAGTCAGATTTTTAAACCACTTCAAAACCCCAGTAGAGTGTGGGCACATCAAGATCTCAGAAGAAACCTCATTTCAGAAGATATGTACCACCACAGAGAAGGCACAGTTCAAGTATGAGCTGCAAGACTAGGAAGACTCCCAATCTATACACAATTCTTGGAAACCTCATCTAGGACCAGAGAAGGAAAATCTTCATGTCTGGGTGGCCTGAACACCCACAGCCTTAGTTGGATTGGGACAGAAACATCCTCCCTCCCCAGTTCAAATCCATTCAGACACTGGGACAGAACCTGGAATGTTTATAGTTTTCATTTCAGACAGATTTCCCCTCCTATCTCCAATCAATTAATCGATGGATTGGTTCAGGGTCATGCAATTCAACACCAGCAGGGCTTAAGGACAGTGAATTTTTAGGGGGAGGTTGCATTTGTCCCTGCCTTTTCTCCTTTTCTTTATTTAACATTATATTCAAAGATCACAAAATAAAAGCTACTTATGCGTTTGAGAGATGTACTCAAGGTGTATTATCAAGGCAATTTTAGATGTTTCTTCTAGTTAATTATCTATTTTTAAGACCAAATTTGTAATCCTTCCACTAACAATTGATTATAATCACTATGACTCTGGTGGGAACAATAAGCTACTTGGTCTAATCAGCAGCTGTATCTTCACCTCTGTCATTCATTATCATATGAATCAACCATAATAAGTGATTCCTTTGGGGTGACTGCCTCTTCATAAGACTGCTGGTCAGTCCATTAAAAACAGGCAAAGACCAGGAACCATATTTCTACACTTAAGAGTGTGGTGTATGCTTTCCTTTAAAAAAGACTCTGTGGAAAAAGGGACAAAGGAGCTTATTATATTCATAGATACATACATACAATATATAGACATGTTTGTTTGCCTCAGTTGAGAAGACGTTTGAATAATTTATATAATAATGTGAATTATGTACACACTTAAAATGCTCACTTGGCATTTATGAGGCCCTTTGAACAGTTTGTTACCTCTACAGAAGGTATATAGAAGGCCTTAATGGCTTGTATGAGTTTAATCTTTCCCTTATGCTAGTAATCCTAAAACAATTTCTTCTCAGTATATTTAATTTGGCAAATATGAAGTTTGCTTTTAAGTGTTATTTAGCTAAAATTGTGGAATGAATATGGAGTAATGGAAATGTGCTATAAAGGAACACAGGGAAATAGTGTATTGAACTAGGATGGGAAGCATGCAAAGAATGAGATGTACCTTCAGACCCTCAGCCAGATATGGAACTTTGGCTTTGGAAATCACAGTTCTTGAATGAATCATCCTTATGGCAAGGTTGTTTTGTGCCAGACAACTCACCATGGCACCATGGGACAATTCTCTGCAGAACAATTCAACAATTCAATTTAAGTGTTTAAAATAATTAAAAAATATTGCAATTCACATTTCATTTTGTCCTTCCTTTTATATCCTTTTTAATGAGTCTATTCCACTATTTCTTTGATATTAGTATAACTCTTGTCCTGCAATGAGTTATTCCGCAGTGAATTGGCCATGGAAAGTTGGCTGTGGCGAGTTGGCCATAGTGAGTTAGCTGTGCCAATTTGGCTGGGTTGAGTTGTCCTAGCTAGCTCCATTTGTGCTACCCCAGTTTATTATTGGTTTGTAAATGACCTGCCAAAACTTCAGTTTCATAGTATTGCAAGGAAAATTAGAGTAAAAGGAATTATTACTTTACTCATCTACAAAAAGATTCTCCTTTGTTTCTGGCTTATTAAATGACAATTAAAATCAAAAGACAATTAAAATTCATAGTTTAGCATAGTATATGAATGAACCCAATGTTGCTGTTAAGTTATGAAAGGTGACATGCTGCACTGTGTAACATCTTGGGAAAGAAAATTGGATAAAGCTTCACCTGTTTGGTGTGAAACTCATGTTTTATTTCTGAATCATGTGTAAAGTAACTTTTTAACATGGCTGGCAGTGCTGAGGGAAACATTCTCTCTATTTTTATGTCTCAAAACCATGTAGCACAGTATCCTTGGGAGAATAACACATTCAGTACATTCCTAGTATAGTGCTCCATAACCTTGTGAAATGAGTTGGGCTGAAAGAAAGTGACTGGATCATATCCTTTAGCTTTCTCTCACACCTAAGGGAGAATTAGAACTCATAGCCTCTCCAGCATAATCCATCATGGATGCTCAACATGTCCAGCTATTATAACTTGACTGTAAAACTGGACCACTGTTAGACGGTAAAAAAGAAAGAAAAGCTAAGGTTGCAAACTTTTGAGGTCCAGTTATTGTAGCACTAATTTATCATGATGACAGAAGTGAGGAGACCAATTCAAATCATTGTTCTGGCAACAAGGCAGCAAAAAACTAAACTTTGTAGCTTGGTTCAGTAGGTTATCAATTTGATTTAATTTATTGTATTCATATTTATATTTGTGGTACTTATATTGATTCAAATTATAGTCTTCTATAGATTTTATGTGATTTTATGGATCTGGCTTTTATGTGAAGTATTGTTTATTGTTATTGTGAAGTTTTAGTAGTGTAACGTGCCTAATATGTAAAATATGGTGGTATAGAAAGGTAGTATGTAAGCAGGTAAGTGAATAAATAGAAATAAATCTACTATTAGTTCTGTTAGAAGTACACAGTGTTAATTCATATGTACATCAGTGCTTGCCTTGCATGGAATTATAAAAATGAATCATTGTAGGACAAGAGAGCCACCTCTAGTTAATATCTGCTTTTAGTTTAATTTGTTGATTAAATTTGGAGAGAGAAGAATGGAGACTGGAGCTGTGCTTTTAGAAGAAAGCAAAACCCATTGAATTAAATAGCTATATTTTAATCATAAGAGCATATTTACAAATCTTGTAAAAGCTTATTTAAAAATACATCCTTCTTTGCTGCTGCTGCTGCTCTTGTAAATACTACTTATATCCTTTGCTGCTGCTCTTGATTGCAAAAAGCCCAAGCAAAGCAAAGCAAAGCAAAGCAAAGCAAAGCAAAGCAAAGCAAAGCAAAGCAAAGCAAAGCAAAGCAAAGCAAAGCCTTAAGAAAAATGTAAAACAGAAAGAGAGAGAGAGAGAGATCTCAAGCATCATCTATTGCCTTATGGGTTTCTATTCTAAGCTATTCTTTTAGCATAACTATAGCTATAGTAAAGCAATTGTTAAACAGGGCAAAAGAGTTGTTTAAGCGAAGCATGTGTTTCACAGGTTGATTAATCTTGTCGCTATTTTTTTTCCTTTCAAAAGTTTTTCACTGGAGGCTGAGGGGAGGTGAGGTAGGAGAATAAGGTTGCCAGGACCTCTGCTTTCCAGCCTGTCTCTGGGTCTGTCCTTCCTTCTGCATGGGTTGGTCAACATAAAGCTGTTTTCTACATCCAGGATCCTCACTGGCAAATTTATTAAACAGATTGCGAGGAGTGGAGAACATGGGTCTGAGAAAGAAGACTTGGCTCCATCCCTTTGTTCTTTAGATACTGGTCACCTTCCGAAAAGCGCAATACGCCAACCAGGCTCCCTTCCTTTCCTGGTTCAATCTGACCTCAGCAAGCCTTTCTGATTGGCTCAGATCATTATTTGGGTTGTTGCTGGGGAAGACCTTCTCTTTTAGTGCTTTCCTCTTCTCTTTTCAAAAGAGTGGCCTGTGTATGTGCGCATGCCATGCACCCCTCTCACATGCATGCATATATGTGTTTGTGTTTCAGGAAGGGAGAGAAAACTCACCCCATTAAAAATGTAAGGGGGGTAATGAAAAAAAAGGAGGCCACTCTTTTGGTGAGTTCTCAGCTTCATGTGGCCTCCTTTGCAGGCAATCAAAAATAGAAGAAAAGATGGTATGAACATCTTAAAATCTGGTCAAAAGTTACACTTAAAACAGTAATATAGTAATGACATCTCCCGCTGTCCCATAGTCTTCTTTTTGAGAGGGAGGAAAGGAAGAGTATTTGACTTTGCATTGATGATCTCCTGCAAAATTAAAAACATTTCTGTTCAGTGATGCATGAGTGGCCAGCATGGCACAAGTACAGAAGGGCTGTGGGAAGATGTGTATGAGAGAGACTTACTCCAGCAACTTGCAAGCCTCCCTGCTGGCTTCCCCATTGACTTTCTGGGAAAGCCAGCAGGGAAGATTGTAAATGGTAAATATGCATTTGTTGGGTGCTTGGTAATCAGCCAAAAGAGCAAATGTGTTGCCAGTCACCCAGATTGTGATCACATGATCACTGGGGCACTGAGATTGGCCAGGACTCCAAAAATTGGTTCTAACCACCATTTGTTCAATGCAATTGTAACTTGGACTGATTGTGACCAAAGGATTGTAGGTTGAGGACTACCTCTACAAGACTTTTCCCACACACAACCTTGTGAAGCAAGCTATGCGAAGTGACCAAACAAAGTCACCCAGTTGGTTTTTGAAGCTTGGGCTGGAATAAAATTTGGGTCTTTCCACTTGTTGTCTGACACTATAACTATAACACTATGTTGCTTCTCCATATGTTTTTGTTTGCTATTTTGGAGCATGTGGGGATAAATAAATACCATGTGTGTCTCTGCTATGTTTTATGTTAATCTTCAGTTTTTTTATTTTGGCTCCTTGACAGTTTCACTGAAGGTTTTTTTAAAAATTTTTTACTTCAGTGCTTCATCTAAATCAGTTTCTACTCCCCATTTCACATTAACTATGTTTTATTTTTAATTAAGCCTGTAGCTTGGAGCTGTGTGAGCAATGATATTAAGAGAAAGAAACTTAACTCTTAATCATGTAAAATAAAAAAGAGGCCTAGTCTATCTTATGAAGAATATAATGTTTTGCATTCTACTCTTACTGTTACACATTTCCAAAGGCTTTTTCACCTTGTTGTCTTCAGTTGCTTGTCTTCATTGGTTAAAGCAGCTAGAATGAAGCTAGTTTAAGAAATTGTTTTAATATTTCCATTCACTGTTTCATTTTGGCCATGAAGATAATTTAATGTTTCTGTTCTAAATGTGTTTACCATGGCCCCTATGTAGTTTCTTAACCCAAGGAAGGAAAGAAGGAAGAAATTTTCCCTGACGGTTTTGCCAGGAGAAAATGTTGGAACTAATTTCAGTGGGTTAAAAACAAAAAAAAGTTCATATCTGCTATTTCACAATGAGCTTATATATATTTTGAAAAAGACAGTATGCCACCAGTCTGCTGATAAACTTGCAAAATATCTGAGAGGAAGAACAGCTGCTGATGAGTAGGCAATAGGGGGCATTCCTGCTACTAGCCATAGTAGCCTCTTGGAGTAGAAGGATTTATTTAAGAGATATTGAAGCACAGCATACAAAGTGGTAGCCACTTTAAGCCAAGGCAAAGTGGAAAGCACTATTTCTGATTCAGGTTCAGAAACATGGGTGAAGATTGTATTCATGGCTGATTAGAGTTAGTTGAGACCCATATCATGACTTCCTGCCCTCCAGGAAAGGTGATGGCTCCTCTTTTGTGGGGAGGAGCTGGAAGTGTGAGTCTGCTGTACATACCATACAATCTCCTTACTGCTAATAAAAGTGTCACCTCATAAATATCAGATGGACAATCAGTCTATATAGATTACAAACCTGCATATGTTACATGCAGTCAAATCTAGAGATTTAGTAAAATAAATGTTGAATCCCATCAATATAACTTTGAGAGCCTGTCTTTTCCCATTCTTTTTAAAACAACAAGGGCCCAGTTCAATATTTTTCAAACTTGGCAATTTTAAGATTTGGGGACCTCAATTTCCAGAATTTCCCAGCCAAGTGAAAATTTCCAGAATTTCCCAGCCAAGTTCAAGTGAAAGACAGCTGGATAACCTTTGGCCGGTCACTTTCTCTCTGCCCTAGGAAGGAGGCAATGGCAAACTAATGTTGAAAAACCTTGCTATGAAAACTACAGGATCTTTTCTGATAATTTTGGACATGACTGAACAGCAGAAAAAAAGAAGTATATGTATGGGATCATAGCCTTAAATTCAAAAGCATTTTGAGTCTTACATGAATTACTATGGAGAAGATTTTGTTGTTTTTAATTGTATTAAGCAGCACCTTTCCAATGAAATATTTCTTACTCCTTCTGAAGTTTTGAATATGAAACTGCAAATGCCATAAGATTGTGAGATAAGTTTTGCCATTTGGTTTCTCTTTGCAAACTGTAGCTTTTATTTTTTTTTTATAATGCTCATATTGCACAATTTTGTTATTTTCCTCCACAAAAGCTCAGATATTATATTACCTAAAAAGGAATTAATACCTTTGGTTAAGATAATGGCCAATGTGATAAAGCAGTTAAGTCAAGTTAATAAAAAACCTGTTTTGCATGAGTTAGCCAGTGATTTGCATATTCCTTTTAAATCAGTTTGAAAGACTGTTATGTGTTTATTATTTAAATGACACTGTAGTTGATCTTACGCAGTTAAAGGAAAAATGTCCAATAGGCACTCTAAACTGGCTATTTATAGGCACGTTTGTTATTTTATTGTAGTACTGATCTCATTCAGCAAAATGAATATAAGCCCAATAAAACTGGGATAGGAGCAGGGGAACTCAATGCGCTGAGCAGCTGACCTGGTCATCTTTTAAGTCAGTTTTAAACAATGTGGTGTGTAAGGGTGATAACTTTACAGAGTGCAATATGTGTTTTACTAGGAACATCTGTTGTACTTTCCCCCTCCCCTCTCTGACTCACAGTGAGCTATTATGAGCTGAAATCAAGGATATTGTCAGGAGTTATAAGTAACTCTCTAGAGAAGGGGGTTGTGAACACAGAGAATGCCCTCCTATCAAAATGTTCCCAGGAGAAGTGCCTGAGACAGTCTTCCTTTGACAGAGGGAGGCAACCAGATGACAGCCTGAAATGCCCATGTCCATCAAAAGTATCAGCCTGCATCCCACTAGCCAAGGGTATTTAAAGAAGAGACACATAAATAATAGAATTCACACACATTTTGCTACAGTGCTTTATAGCTATAACACAAATCTTGGGGAAGAGAGAGAGAGAGAGAGAATAAATACTTGTTTTATTGTTATTTTTGAGTCAGATTGTAAATAGGCCTGTCCCCAGAAAACTTTCTCTTATATTTTCATGTACCTTTTGTAATAGCAGAGATCCCATTTTCTAAGGCCAGACTATATTAAGTTTAAAGCAAGCAAACATACCCACAACAGAAAAAAAATCAAATACATTTCCATTAAACTGTTTTTAAAAAGGCAGTGGTTTGATTGTTTTTTTTAAAGGAAGGTTAATTGCAGAGCTCTCACTGTTTTAGGATAGGAAGGGTGAGGCAGCAAGACTCTGCGCTGTGTGGCAAACAGCGACATCGTGGGAATGGGCTGAGAGAGACAATGATGGAATTGACAATAGGGCACACAAAGGCCACCTTTGGGAGAAACCATATCTCACGGTACGCTGGGAAAAGTCCAAAATAGTAGCAGATGCTGTCAGGACTATAAGCAACAGATGCCTCCTGGCCAGTGTTCAGCTATTACAACCAGATCACACTATTCATAAGCAGGGAAGCATTTCTCCCTCCCATTTCCCCTTCTCTTTGTGGGAGGGAGATAGTTACAAATACAAATATTGCAGAGGAATTAAAACTGGCAGATGGTGGCAGGAGGATTTGATAAAATCAGGGTCAGATATGGGTATACATGTGGTACTGGCATTAATCCTTCTTCCCTCCTGGGAATTGAAACTTCATAGTATGAATGCAGCTTTAAATCAGCCACCTTTAATTTTATGTTCTATTTAACCCCTCCCCTTTTGGCCTTCTCATGTGAAAACAGACACACATTCCAAACGATCAGCTAGATCTTCTATGCAAACATATTCATGAGAGTTTAAGAGAAGATAGATTAAATTATTCGGTTAATTCATTTTGTGTTTATATGTCCAGCCCATCCTAAATGGGGAATTTCTATGGTCTGATGATAATACAATTACATTGTCCAAAGTACACTTTTCTGCCATTTAATATCTTATATTATTTTTTTGAACCCTTCCTTCCTTCCTTCCTTCCTTCCTTCCTTCCTTCCTTCCTTCCTTCCTTCCTTCCTTCCTGTCTGTTGTTATTCTGTCAAAGATGTGGTTGTAGACCTTACAATCTATGTGAATCAGTAGTGATGCATGTACATGCATAAAAACTCCCTAGTGCATCAGAAGCAAAAATCAATACATATTTTTGTAAACTAATCTTAATAATTATAATTTCCATTAAGGAATATTTTTTGTTATTAACAGAAAACTTTGATATTTAATTTTAAGTCATGTGGATAGCTTTAGAAGTTTAACATATATGTATGTATATAAAAACAATTTCAAATTTCTCTGCTGAGTAATTTCTAATTTGTCCAAAATTGCAATAAGAAATTTTCTTATTGTTCTATTTCTGGATAATAAATAATTATGATAGCTAGTCATTACAGAATTGCTATAAGGAATATTCAGTGAATAATACTACACAGGTTGACACACTATCATTATAACATAATAATGATGTTAGTAATTGTCAGACATGAATCCGACTGAATGGGATTAAAATATTTATTCAGCTCTTTTAGGCCACTCTAGGTCTTTGGAAACAATGAGAAATTGCTTTTTTAGCCTAGTAAAAGAAGACTTAGATTAGAGCAGCCTTCTTAAGATGTTTCTTCCATATATCAGGCAGAAAAGATGGGACTATTTAAACTGTAGTGTTCAGACTGTGTCCTTAATGCTACACAAAGATGCATACATTTCTTCTGAATTAATGGCTATTTTGGTTTTCATTTGAAGATTAAAAAAAGATTTTATCAGAGAAAAAGGCAGGTGGAAGATGAGAGGATGGGAACACTTCTTCCATGAACATTCTTTTTATTAATTCATCTTAAATTGCATGGTTTTCTATGAAAATAAACATGTGCAATCATATACTATTTAGATAATTTTTTTATTAAACATGTTAAAGAGAACATACATATCAAAAGAAATATATACAGAAAAAAGAGAATAGAGAAAGAGAAGTCAAGATAATTAAAAATAAAAATGCTGGAAGAAAGAAATTTCTGATTCGTTTTTACAAGAAATACAAGTAAAATTACAAAGTTCTTTCTTGCTTTATGATTAAAAAAAAGTTCACTTTTTTCTGTTATTTGTTTTTTTCTAATCATTAAAACCTCAGATCACATTAACCAGAGGTGATATTCAGCAGGTTCTGACCAGTTCTGGAGAACCGGTAGCCGAAATTTTGAATACTTTGGAGAACCGGCAAATATCACCTCTGACTGGAGATTTTAACATTATCCTTCCCCTGCCACACCCACCAAGTCACACCCACAGAACCGGAAGTAAAATAATTTGAATTCCACCATTGATACGAACATTCTTTTCTGACTCATGCAACAAGTCTATAGGGGGTTTTCAGACAACCATAAATATAGATGCTGTATGTTCTCTAATCAAAAAATTAATTTATGTATCTCTACAAGTTCCATCATATTCACCAACCATTTCTCCATTGTATGTGATATTGAACCTAGGCACTACCTTAAACAAGAAAGCCCAGTTTAAATTGTCAAAAACTTTCTCTGAATCGAAAAAGATAAATGCAGATTGCTTTTCATTATGTTGTTGCCAATATTTCAGATTGTCCAACACAATTTTAACATTACTTTTTCACAGTCTTTTTCACACATTGATCCTCATGAATACATTCTTGCAAAATTATTTTGAGTCCTTCAACTAAAATGATGGTAAACATGTTGCAGTGGTTCACTAATGATATTGGTCTGTAATGCCTGACTAAATCTTGTCTCTCTTTAGGGAATAATGTTATATTAGTCTCTTTCCAATTCTCTGGCATTTTTCCTCCCTGTAAAATAGAATTCATCGTGTACAAGCTTCTTGATCAAGCCCACATATTCCTTTCCTTTCCTGGTTTGGATTTAATCTTTCTACCCAATAGGAAACCTTTTTGTTTTAATGTTGTGTCAATGAGCCAATTAATTCAACCTCCCTTGAAACGGCCTCTCCCCTGGTATAAGCACCCACAGGTCCAGTTGTCATTAGTCCTTTCTTCTGAAAGGACTCATTTCCATCACTCCATGTCATCCATGAATGAGAAATTAATCAGCATCATTAGAGAGAGAAAACTCCCACTTCAGTTGCAGGATCTTTTTCTCCACTTTTGCCTGATTGTGATTTCATACCTTTTATGTAAAGCAGCTTGCAAAGCTGTTACCTATTTAAGGAATTTTTCAATTAACATTTTTCCCTTCAAGAGTGACCAGGGCCTTTGCAACCCGACCACAAAGGGATGGCTTGCTTTTTTTATATAGGCCTTTGCACCCTTCCATCCCTTCATCCTCAAGGCCTTTTATTTAGCAGGGATAATGTAGTTCAAACTCTCTCCAATCAATAGCTGATCAATGCACAGCAGGAGAGAATCTTGATTTAAAATCCACTATACTTCAAGGCAGTAAAAAATGTCTCATTTGAACAAAATGTGCCTTAGTTTTTTTTTTTTTTTAAATGGACTAATTGGCCCCTGGTTAAAAATAGAAAGACCTTTGATTTTTGTCTTTCCTTTAAAAAAAATCATCTTAATACAAATTAAAATATTGAATTACTGAACTTTGTTCCGTGTTTTGTTCTTATAGAAAGCAAAACCTGTATTAGACTAATATAAATGGCAACCTGCACATTTAATAAAATTCTGTACAAAATGGTAACCACTAATTTCTATGAAGGCATTCCATATATTCTTTTAAAGTAACAGAACATGGTAAAAAATGAAATGCATCTTGCCTTTTTTAAAGGCAATCCAACAGGACAGCAGTAAAGAAACTATTGCACCCTTTATTCTGTGCATTACATGATATTTTGTTTTCCAGAGAATTGTAATCAACACTAATTATAAAATCAAATATTCCTTGTTTGAATTTTTTTTACATTTTATTTCAGTCATTGACCAGCACAGTAAAACAAAAGGGTCCCAAAAGTTTTAAAGAATAGTAAAATATTAAAGCAAAAGAGTAAACTAACAGATCTGAAATATACAGAACCAATTATAATACTAAAACCTATGGAAAAGATTTAATTATTATTATTGCACCTAGAAAACAATGATATAATGCATAAG